>JABGLZ010000678.1:46543-98709 GCA_014705045.1 Colletotrichum theobromicola | reverse complement strand
GGTGGTGCTGATGGGGGTGGGGAGGTCCGGGGTCGCGGGGAGGGTCTGCCAGACGGGGGTGGTCTGGCGGAGGGCGAGGCCGGAGACGGAGCCGGCGAGGGCGGCGGCGGAGAGGATGGCGTTGACCTTCATGTTGGCTGGCTTGTTTTGGTGAAACGGGGAGGTTGTTGTTGGGGCGAAAAAAACAAGGAAAAGAACGTGGTGTGACTGGAGCTCTGGAAAAGAGTGTGGGGTTTTCACGAAAGTGAGGGACTGAAGTGAGAGACACTTGTTGCGATTGTGGGAAAGCAAAGGCGGTGGTGGAATGAGAGAAGATCGTGAGATGAGGGCGGATGGGGGCCTGTCGTTAAATAGGCCGATCTGTTGTTGTCTCCCGCGCGCTTCTAGAACGCCGTTCGTCCCTACAAGGATGGGAAACCAAGCCAGAGATGCCAATCTCCCCGTCGTCTCATTCCCCGCGGACCCGAGGGGCTGGAATTGAGTTAATTGCGACCAAATTCATCCCGTTGCTGTGGCGGAGCCGAGGAGTCTGAAAATAGGAGGCATCGTGCAGGGATCACGACTCAAGCAGGGCGATTTAGAGTTTTTCGCGCACCTCGCTGACTCCGGTGTCCGTGAACTGCTGGCCCAGTCAGGCTCCGGTTGTCCCGGGTGTTGTTTTCTTGAGGATTCGGCAGGATTGTTCCGAGGAGATGTTGAATGATGAGATTGAGAGTTTTGTTGGTGCGGTCCTAACGTCTTCTCATGAGAGCCATAGCCAACATGACTGACTGTACCAGAAGGTTTGTAAGATGCAGCCCATTTGGGGGCCATGCAGAGTTGACAGACACCGGAGTGGTCCATCCATCTCGTAGGGCAACAGGAGCCTCGGGAGGAGCCGAACGCGCCGTTCATCAGTTTGACACATTCGCCGGCAGGGGTTGCCTTGCACGGACGGCGTCTGGAGTTGAGCGCCCAGCTGGGCTATACCACAATGCGTTATCCCTATCAGCTCATCGATGAGCCTCAACGTCGCTTTCGCGCTTCTCCTCGGGGGGCTTGGCTGGGGGCGCGGTGCCGAGAATACCGGTGCTGTCCGCCAAGACTCGGCGCGGCGATGAGGTCGGCGAGGACGAATTGAAGCTTTTGTTGGCGGCTTGTCACTGTGTTTTGGACATAAACTTGATCTCTGGACTTCTCCGGTATAGGTGGAGTGTGTTGTGACATCTCCGAGTTTAGTGGCGAAGGATGAAGAGTTGGATCTGATTTCCAAGAGGGATGAGAAAGTGACGCTATTCGCAACATCATAGTAGCATGGTTCGTGCCGATCACTGATGAGTTGTGCTGTGTCTGGAGTCCGAGCTCTCACTATTCAAAGCTTGTCCCCTCATGAAACTGCTCTCTTCAACTGCCATCGAGAGAATCCTACCGCAGAGTTGGCTTTGCAATGTTCATTGTTGCTATTGACTTGGATTGCCGTGCTGGCATAGGCACATGTCGCAATAAACATGACATGATGGTACTTGACGCACATGAGAGAAACACTTCACTGCAAAGTGAATGCCAAATGAAGAGAAGTTAGGATAAGAACCTCTTTCCTGCAGCTAAAGAAGAGGTTTGTGGGTCGATTGACAGTGACGTCCTCCGCCAAATCCTCCGCAAATTGTCTCCACGATGCCACAGTACGTCTCATCGGCCACAACGCCGTGCCAACGCTGATCACAGTGCCAATCTTATCGATCTAGACCAAGACCGTTAAATTTAGCTTCACGAACTTCAAGTCTTGGCTACCGTGGAAAAACACCCGCCCTCACGACGTCGAAGCGTTACCGCGTCTTGCCGATAAGAAGAAGAAAGAGGCGTAAGCACTCAACCCGATCCTTCGCGGCGCCGATAACAAGTATGTGGCTTGCTTAGTCAAACCCGAATCCCGCTTGCAATTCCCCCGGCTGCCCCTTGTCCGATGCATTCGGGCGCACTAACCAAACGCCTCCAAACGGCACAGTCCGGGATTCTGGCGCCAGTTCGTCGAACCCCGCCTTCGTGGCTTGCGGCGGAGGAATGTCGCGCCCGGCGAAGTTGGTGAGGATGGCTGTCTGACATGTCTATAAAGACCGCAGCTTGGCCCTTTGAACATCTCGTTCATTTGAAAAACAGAAATAACATCAACATCGTCGTTCTTCTCCAAACAGACAAAACACAGGAAAATTCCATCGTCATTCCATCATCTGAACCTCCAGAGTTACATCTCAAGCCACCATCTTCAAGTGCACGGACCAGCGACAACATCATGGGTATCACACACAGCATCGCCACGGAGGTTGAGATTGCTGCGCCGCCAGCGACGGTGAAGTCAGTCGTAAGTGTCAGCCTTAAGTCACGTTTCATTTCCAGTTTCCTTAAGATCTTATAGTTTTTCGACTGGCACCGTTTCGATGAGTGGACCAAGGTATGGAAGATGTCCACCAAGGACGAGTCTACGAAACCGTCCGAGCTGAGAGAGGGCGATGTCGTCAACAACAACCTGAAGGGAATGGCGTTCTCGCCTGTGATTTTGGTAAGTGTATAATTCATGCCTGAAACTAAATGATTCTAATGAAATGAAAGGAAAATTCGAAAGAACTCTTCAGGTGGAATGGGTCGCTTCCCTACATTTTCTCAGGAGCGCACTCGTTTTACTTCCGGGCAAGCGAAAAGACGCCGGGCGGCACCACCATGATCCAGACCGAAGACTTCAGTGGTCTCTTTGCGTTTCTTATGAAGCCATTTTGGGGCTTTGAAAAGAAGACGTTGACTAACTGGAGGGAGTTTGACGCGGACATCAAGAAGGAAAGTGAGAGGCTTTCGGGTCATTGATGTTTCCAAGTTGAAATGAGTTTTATTATCTGGGCGAAGCGCTGCGTATAATCTATTCAAACTATTTATCGTTCCTTAGACTTGATTTTGAGTAATCTTACTATCACTGCGATGGTACGTTGTTGTCATTGGCAGCGTCGTCACTGTGATCTTCCATTATGGCCATGTCCGCTCCGCTAGCCAGAATCATTCGCCCGCATGACAGTAAAGAAACTACTAATCCAGTGAGAAAGTCATGATGTGTCTTGATGAGATTTTCTCTGCCTAACCGCAGAGAAGTACGCATTGATCCCCCCTAGACGAGCGGGCTTTCTTAGACTATCATCTTGAGTTCATGACTTGGACCTCTATTCTACTAAGACTCACGTGGTGCTATCTGCATCTTCCTAATGTTATGGAACTGCTATTTCTAAGGCTCAAATCTTTTCATTTATTCTGTGTTCCTTTTGTAAACACAAAATTAATCAATATGTCGCCGTCTGCCACTGCCTTATGACTAAATTTAGTCGGGAGACTTTTCTTCGCTAAAAAAGTTGGCGAAGAAGGACCGCTCGGAATCTCTTCGTTTGTTTGAAATTCGTCGCGTTTCAAATCGCAGCCAAAGCCCTGCAGAGAAAAACGTCAAGACCATGAGTGGCAGGGTAACTTGCAGAAACCTCTCCAATGCGACTCGAGAAAATATCTCACCACCCTGATACTTGACAATGTCTGTGCTGAAGAATGTCTGCGCCTTCAATTAGATCAACCGCTTGATAAATGTCTTCTGAAGACCACCTACGCAGGAGAAAGTTGCCGGCAGATAAACCAAAGTCACGATTGTCACAATCCTCATTGCCACAGCTTCGAAAGCACTACGCTCTGCTTGCTTGAAGGTATTTGTAGAGAGCTTGGCAGAGTCCAGAGCTGTCCCGAGTTGCATGTACTGATTGATCTATTTGTTACGACTGTATCAGCCTCCGGGCATCAAAGTTTACCATAGCAAACATGGATGGTGATGTACTCACGACTGCTTTGCGATTCTCCATAGTCTTGAGAAGAATCCTTGCTCTGGAAATTTGCATCTCTGTCTCGCAAATCAAGTCCCCGAGCTGGTAGTTGAAGTGTTCAACGGCTGATTGACAACTTCTCTGTTCCCTTTGGGGGAACGACTCGTCCTCGATGATATCTCGGTAAAACTTTTGAAGAAGATCCATTACCTTCACGTTCGATTCCACAGCAGCTATCGTGCCGTTGTTATCTTCCTCCCAATTAGATATAATACCTAAAGACTTAAGGTCGAAGTTCTGAAGGTGACTTCCATCATTGGCAAGTGCAGTCGTAAGTGCCTAAAGAAACGGTTAGTCAAACTCATTCGCCGAGCAATAATAGTTTATGATGAACCGGTACTCACAATATCTTCCGAAAGGAATCGAATTTTCCACCTCCATTCTGCTGCAGCCCACCGGGCATGAAGCAAGTGTATGTCTAAGGAAGATTTGAAGCTTTGCTCCATGTTACTGAAGCTGGAAGAGTGAGACTTGTTGTTTGAATAGAACTCGGCTATTCTGTCTCTGAAAGTGGCGACAGGGTCCGCAATCATCCACAGCTGAGTTCCTTGCCCAACATCAAACTGATGATGAATAGCGGCGTTTCGTATTCTCCATTTCCATTGATCATCCTTGAATGCTGCGATCTTGAGATTGTAACACAGCTGATAATTCCTGCCGCTTCGACCTAATTCAGGGATGTTTGTTCCCGGCACTGGGCCTACTAAGTGTTTTTCTTTCTTAAAGCCGCTGAAATGCAACTCTTGGTTTTGACCGTGAGACGATGCGTATGTGTAGAGAAAGTCAAGATAGGGCGGCATTACTTGATAAAAGCTCAATAAGCGTAGGAGCATAGGAGCGGTCAATTCCAGTGGTCCAAGTGTAGTCTTCGAACAAAGAAATCTGCAGAGGATTAGACTTCATATGGTACTTAGCTGGTGACAAACTCTGGTCTTGAGAACTTACATGAACCGACAGTTTTTGTCTTTGATGAAAGTGTTTGGGCTGGCCAACGCTGTTGCACTCATAAGCGATGGAGACTTCGTTCCGCAACGGAGGAAGTTTTCAAGTTCGTCATCGTCATGTATGTAGGTTTTAGTAACGTTTCCAGTGACTGAAATATCTCTAACGGGCAGTTCAATTTTCGTAGTAGTTGATGCGAACAAATCCTTCTTGAAATCAAACAGACGCATTCGATGTTGCGAGAGGCAAAGGTTTCCGTATTTGAGACTTAAGGGATGGTTCAACGGGTACTGGATGAAGGCGCGGTAAGCAGCCTCGAAAGCTGCTGTAGAGTCCATACTTACCATTACCCACTGCGTCGCTGTCTGCTTTTGGGAGAATCAAGAATGCTCCCTGTCGGGATGGGCCAAACTTAAGATGGATAGAGTATCGAGGAACTAGTGAGCTCCGACCAAGGCAGACCGCAGGGCATACAGGCGGGGATGCTGATCTCTGCATCTTGCATGGTAAAAAGCGGGACCGGTGAGCGGCACAGCATGCAGTCATGTTTCTCTGAGACCAAGGCGCTGCAATGTATTCCAAAACAACCTTTTAAGGGCTGTCAGAACTGATGGGCATAGCGCAATGCCTGTCGATTCATCCACAATGTGCGTTGCAATTTTGGACTCGTGGACAATGCTCGCCATGTCCGCACCGTCTATAAGTAGCTCTAGTTCGTCGCCTAGCTTGCTATCATATGATTGCCTACGAATTTGATAAAACTGCAATGCATAGAAGTAACGATCCAGCTTATAATAGGCTTATGCCCACGATAACTAGAAATCGTAACTGTCCTGGGTGGTTGTATCAGGGTCGGGCGACTCCGACCGACGATCTCTTCGATATTTCCCATCGGCGCCATGCCCCCCACGCAGACTTTGAATGGTCTGCAGTTCCACCTGATGATCATGAATATGTCAGTTAATAGTAGTTAAGGAGGAAATCAGACTGTGTGGGCATACCTCAGTTAACTTTCTTGGTGCGTAGAAGTGATAGCTATCGCCGCCGAGCATGAGCTGATGATTCTCAAATTATCAGCCTTAACTAGCTCATCTCAGTTATCTTGTTCGTAATTTCCTACCTGTTTCGTATCGACCTTGTCGCCAAATAGACCACTTAAAAAATTCTGAAGATCATCCCGGTTCAGAAGGTAAGCCGAAACGACGTGCGGTTCCCAGCCTGCGGGAATTGGTGCAGACATTCCAGGTCTTTGAGTTGCGTCGTCTTGTGGTTTCCATTTCTTTCTCCAAATGGCGGTTTTGGTATCTTTCTGATGCTCCTGAGTCATTGCAAGCGATTTCAGTTTTGGCGCATTGAGGATCGCGATCAAAGTGCAGGCGGGAGAAGTTGAGACCTTCTATGTGTCCGTGAGAAACCCGAAAGACCTGAAATGAACTGAATTAGTCAGCGTGAATCGAGGAACATTGTAAGTCATCAACCATCGGATATTATCGGCAAGCCTGTGACGTGGTGATGACGGGTTGGGCCTATCATAGCCAAACCAAACACTATGACTGACGGGCGCTCACAATTGTCAGCCTAATGCCATGCAGCTTATCCAATAATTCGTTGTTGTGTAACCCTCCCATGCATTTGCGCAGCCTTGGCTCTCGGGTGGCTTGGAGGATCAACCAAGCCAACGTATGCTGACGCGAGGCAACCACGGTGTCTTCTACAGCGGCTGACCTGCTTCATCAGTTGGACTTTGACAATGCCTAGCAACGTAAGAGGTAGGATGTGTTGCCTTTCGCACCATGTTTACACATCGGTCAAATATTCCAAGACCACTTATAAGGTAACTTATAGTTTGAAGATCGTCACCTAAACCGGATTCAATCATGGCCCTCTGACGAGAAGTGAGACTCTTGGGCCGGCGGCTCAGTATGCAGCAATGAGCGTTTCACCAAATGAAGGGCACAACTTTGATGAACTCTACGCAAAAAGCGTTTGAACGGGCGGGTTTTCCTTCTTAGAATTCTCAATATGATCCCTCTAATATGATTGTTATCGTTCGTCGCCACTGCTATCTTACTATTTATCCGCCCAGGCAACCAAAAACACCCGCCCGAATCGCGAAACTCTTGGTAACGTAAGGTGCTCCAAAACCCATAAGTATTTGCAAGATGAAAATCCACTTTTTTCTTCGTAAGATCAACGATAGAACGCCCCGTATAATTAATCAAGAAATGCAACATGACAACTGTTTAGCGTCCATTGCAAGTGTATCATTTGCCCCCAGTCTTGTCTTGTACATTTGGAGAGAAAAGTTTGCTTGTTGTCTGCATGACTCCTTGAGCGTCTGGGGGAAAGAGCTCGGACATCGAACGCTTGATTTTGTGCGACTTTTGTGTTCTTTTACGTAACTCTATCCAGAACCAAACACCGGCGGGAACGAATGTCAACATCATCAGAGGAAGAGTGACTTCGATGAAGCGCATGAGAGCTAACGTTGAAAAAACTTCTCCCTGCTGGTATTTGACCACGTCAGTACTAAAAAAGGTCTGATACGTGTTAGCTCAAGTATAAAATACAGAATTATAGACTTCAACCTCACGCTTGAGAATGTTGCAGGTAAATAGATCATTGTCACGATGGTGACTATCCGTACCGCGATAGCTTCCATCGCGCTACGGTCCGCCTGTTCAAACATGCTCGCCGCCAGCTTCGAAGAAACGATGGCACTTTGAGTTTGGAGATGTTGAATGATCTAAAAATATGAGAAAGATATTAGCAAAACAATCAGACCTTGCGAGATCTGTAGCCTTTGTAAATTGTCTAACTTACGATGGTTTTCCGGTCAGCCACTAGCTTTGCGAGCGCCTTGGCCCGCATTATTTGCATCTGCGTTTCGCAGACAAGCTCTTCCAAGCGGAAAGAAAAAGTCTTTGTTGCTTGCTGGCACAACACACGCTCTTTCCCTGGAAAATTCTCGTCCTTCAGCAAATCTCTATAAAACCTTTGGAGCAATCGCATGATATTGACGTTAGACTCCATCGCCATGATGGTATCATTGGTCTTTTCTTCCCATTTTTGCACATCTGTGAGGGATGACGGCTTGATTGTCTCCAATTGACTCCTTTCTCTGATGCGTGCTGGCTTTGTCTAGATGAGTGTGTCAGCTCTTGATCTTGTGGCAACTACCGAAGATCAGGGTCTTACCAGTTCTTCTGCTCTGTCTTCGAGAAAGAGAAGATGCCATCTCCATTCCGATGAGGCCCATTCCGCAAAGTCCAGATGAACTTCTAGAGAGGACACAAAGCCTTGAGATACTGTACTAAAGCTTGTGGGATACAGCTTTGAGTCATGATAAAGCTCGCCAACTCGTTCCTTGAGGGTAGCATGGGGGTCACCAATCAACCACAATTGAGTGCCTTGACCAACGTCAAACTGATGATATATGATGGACTGGCGGATCTTCCAATTCCCGTCGTTCTTTAGAGCTACCGTCTTCAGATTTAGACAAAGCTGATATCGTCTTCCACTTCTACCGAGCTCTGGAATTATCGTGCCAGAATCGGGATTCGTCAGAGCTTTCTCCGTTCTGAAGCCGCTGAAGCGCATTTCACGATCTTCTGCATGCTGAGAGGAGTAGACATATAGAAAGTCCAATAATTGAGGCATGACTTGGTAAAATGTCATCAACCGCAGTAGCATTCGGGGATGGAGTTTCAGGGGCCCCACGGTGTGAGGTGTGCACAGGTGTCTGCCTAATGTTAGGATGATAAGGTACGATAAGAAGTCAACCATTGGCTCACATGAAGCGACATTTCTCATCTTTGTGGTAGTTGAGAGGCCCCGCTGTGCTTGTAGTGTTGTGCAATGTCTGAGTTGGGACATCGCCAAGAAAGTCGCGCACCTCGCTATCACTCAAAAGGTTGTTTTTAACTGGGGCACCATTCGCTGAAATACTTCGTACTGGAATCGAATGCTGATTTGCATCTGAGATGAACATGTTCTGGTGACGTTCAAGTAAGCGCTCCGTAGTGGCTCTGCCAGGTACCGACGTGGACAAGTACCCGAAAGGGTTCTCGTCAAATGACGGATAGAATTCAAGAGCTGAGTTGGAACCCATTTCGATTGGATGAAGTGTTGATTAAGTTACTTGGGTAGCTTCCAGATCGGTAACTAGCATAAGCATCTCTAGGCAAATGTGAGGGAGGTTCTGAGGGTTAAAAGAAAAGACGTTTCACTGCAATTTTGCATGTTGAAGAGCAGTTGGACATCTACACCGAGCCAAAGAATGAGGCACGAGGCTCTTATGCCTTGGGCTGACAAAAGTCCGTTCCAGGTTGCTTTCGATCACAGAAGGGTGCGCCACTTGCTCCGAGTCGCTCGTAGTTAAACGGTGGCTGAGTGCTGTGTTTCTGCGCTGAGCGCAGCTCCTAAAGGCCAATCATGTGGGCGTGCGTATGCAATGCGACGAGAAGCGGTCGGTGGCCAAGCGAGCCCAGCCTGCTGAGCCAAGCCTCCACAGATCACCCGCAACCGTCCAGAATCATACGTAGTAATTCTACATTGAAGCAAGAAAGCTTCCCCCCTTGCTTCTCCCTGCCTCCCTTCCTTCTCCCTGTCAACCTTCTCATGATCCCTCACATGTCAACCTGACAGCACACACTCCAGGGTGCCAACGCCTTGCTGCAAGGAAGACTCAATGATTTACTGAGCTATCTGTTTCCTAACTCGCAGAAATTGTGTGTCAAAATGGACTTCGAATAATTCGATTTATGATAGGATCTGGGGATGTTGCGCGGGGTCCATTTGTATTTTGGCTATCGTCACTCGATTCTCGAAGTTTATCTATAGCCGCCCTTTCGGACTGCTCGATGTCAGCGAGCTGATGCTATTGTGTTTCATACTGAGATGACCTACGTCTATAAGTGCCCGTGGAGCGAAGAAGAAGAACGTGTCATCATACATTGCCTTTGACAAGATTAGCCCTACTCCTCCGTAATGTGGCTCAAGAGGCCGAGATGGGAACGTACCTGTGGCTGGTCAAATGATGAGCCACTTTCAGGGAATTTCTTTGCAAGCCACTGCTTCAGACAAGGCCACTTAAGATTGTACGCCGAGACGGTGACCTGCACCCAGTCGGGAGGTGGCGGGGGGAATGATGAGGTTGATTGGATTGTTTTAATTCCGTCATCCTTCCGCTCTCGATTCCAAATATTAGAGGGCATGTCTATTGTTTTGGCAATCAGTACTGCGCGTAGTTTGATGGAAACTCCCGGTGGAATTTGAAAGATAAAGAGGGCTTGAAGATCAGGCTCTCGGTCGCAGGGGTCTTGGCGGGTGAGCACTCCACCTGCCTTGCTGGAGCGTGGCGGGGTAGCAATAAAGGGTGGTGAACAGCCCGGGGCAGATTTCCAATCCCTTGGGGGCCCTCTGCTTTTGAAGGTGAACGTTGCTGACCGGTGAGACATTCGTGCTACCTAAAGGTGGTCGAGTGTTACCTAAAGGTGGTCGATTTGGGTGATCATCACCGAACAGGCTGACGGCAGGCATCTGTCTGCCTTAAGTCCATGTGAGCCGATGCGAGTTTTAGCCAATGACTGGATTTTCAATGCTTGAAGCCCTCAATCCCAACGACTCGTCCAGCCTTCAGCGCCAGGCAACCCTCGAGCCATGATGCATCCATCAACCCTCACTACGAGTTCTGTGCCCTCTGGGTCCATCTGCCATTATTTCTCCGCCAACTGAACGTTCAGTTGGTAACCACTGATGGACAAGAACGGGAGATAATGTTCCAGTAGAATCCAACAGATACATCGGTTTTGTTGCCTCCATCGCTAATTGCTGCGTCGCCTATTATTGTCCCGTCATTACGATATTCACATGGTGTTAAAGTGGTATTAGTCAAACGACCATCTAATGGTCACATTGAGTTGGTCAATCAAGGCTGCAGTATGGTACATAACAGTGATGCATGGCTCGATATGCTGTGGTTCGCGCCCCTCAAGAAGCCTCAACCCACACGTTGAGCTAAGCGCTGATCTTGTCTACGCTAACCCGTTCGGTGATCCCCCTCCTAGTCTGTGATATTCCGCCGCAGGTGACAGATGACATGCCAACCGTCCGCCCCCTGCAAGCCCTGCCAGATACCACTTAGCCAGAACGGAGTTTTGCGTGACCATCCCACGACAGTTTGCGGTACTGTCCAAACGTCAGTTGAGATATGTTCGGGAAAACATCGCCCAATACCAACCGGCATGTTCGTGAATCGAGAGGGCACCAACTCGTCAACTGTGATTGCTTCATTGTACTTTTCTGCCGTCCAAATCGTCATGCAAGTGCCTCGATTCTGAAGAAAGGAGTCGTTGGATAGTTAACAGATGACATATCCAGAGAAGGAACACTTTCAGCCGCAAATTTTCAGTGACTATGTGCCCCCTCTTCCACTCGAGTGGCAGCAGGCTCGAGGCCTCACCCTCATTTTCTGTTCCCGCCAGCATAACTTCAGATTACAATTACTTCCAGAGCCGCACAGTCTATCGAACTTGTCTGAAGCATGTTGTCTTGTGTTCTTGGACGATTATATGCTTAGTTTGAAGTTACTCGTTAGCGACTCCCTTTCTACATCCATCTCTTCGCTGCGGCTTGACTTTGAGATCAAGAGGCTCCTCCTCAACGCTTGCCACGATGAACCAAGACCAGGCCTCCCCGTTCGCACACGACTACCAGACAGCCCTGCGGGAGTTTCGTGAGATTCGCAAAAAACACACGAGAAAGTCAGTGCATGGGCAAGGATATATCTTGGTGAACAACGTCACGAAAGATCTTCAGCTTCGCTCCCCATCGTGTCCTGCCGATCGTTATCTTGATGATCTTGATAGGCTTGGGAAGACAGCTTATCTGCGGCATAACTCCCGCCCGCCCAAAGTGAGAACACAAGAATACCGGAGACATCTTCCAATATTTTACACACTGTTGGATATCGAGGCTCCTGCTCTCATCGACCAGTTCCGCACCCACAAGGACCTCGAGAAACTCCCAATCGCGCTGTCAGCATTAAGGAATAACATAGAAGCACCAAGTGACATTCCGAACTTCCATGAAAGGTTCTACGAACGCCAGTTCGCATGGTGTCCCATTCGTTTCGAAATGGAAATGGGGCGGTCGTACGACTACAAGGAAATTAGTCCGTTCACAAGGAAGGAACCGATCAAGCCGTACCGAGATGGCAAAGGTCCTTTGGTCAACACTGCCACTCTGTACGACATCGAAATACCAGAAGAGCTCGTCGAAGCGAAACTACAGAAGCGCATGGTCTCCGCACGAATCTCGAGGCAGATTACTCTGCCAGGTGAAGAGACGGGTCCGAATGCAGACTGGGTGGGTCACCAATTTTCTGTTTGATTTAGGTTCATCTGGCGCAGTCAACGAGTTCCAAAGTTTCACTGACAAGTTTGTTTCAAACAGAAATATCGCTTCGCTTTGAAACAGTTCAAACCCGACAAACAAGACCACTTCACGAACGAAAGGGAGATGTTCCGAAATCTCGAGAACCAGGATGGAATGATCCAGTATGTTGGGTGGTTTCGGAACTTCGAACCGGATGTTCATGGCAACCAGCAAATGTACTACAATATTGTTCTTGAACTTGCCGAGTTCGACTTCTATACTGCTATTAGGATGGAGTCGCCCCCCACATCTGTCGATGAGATATCTGGCTTCTGGGCCACAATGTCAGAGATATCAGGGGCTTTGGCCTCTATTCACTATGTGGTTATTGACAACAACGCATATCTAACGTACGTCGAGTGGAAATCAACGAGTAATAAGTGGAATGCTGATGGTCAACTTTAGGTGGCACGGAGACATAAAACCCGAAAATATATTGAGGGTCAATGATCGTTTCAAACTCGCAGACCCTGGAGAAGCAAGTATGCTGTTAAAAGCGAACAACACAACATCACCGCAGAAAGCTAAAGCAGTAGGTGGCACAAGATCGTATGGTACGTATCATTTAGCCAGACCCCACGGGCCGTATGAACTGCTCTTGCTCCTACTCTGCAGGAGCCGCTAACACTTTAAACCAGCTGCCCCGGAGAAAGCGGCGTATTTAGATGGTACCAGCAAGCAGATGCCTCGAGTTCCTCAAACTAGTGATGTTTGGTCGCTTGGTTGTGTACTTTCGATTGCTGCAACCTACGTGGTCTTAGGAACCCAGGGAGTCTTGATCTACAACCGACTTCGACAACAAGCTATCTTCGATCAGACAGGGAGAAAAAGCGATGCTTTTCATGACGGGATAAACGTGCTCAAAGAGGTTCTTTACTGGCACCAGTACCTCCGCGAAACAGCACGGCAGAATGACCCTTACTCAGGCAGTGTACTAGACATGGTCGATGAGCATATGCTTATTGATGGCGATAACAGATGGTCAGCCAAAGAGGTTTCCAACGAATTCTCAAAGATAATGAGTGTAAAAGCGCCGAAGACCAAAATTCCCCAAGAGCTGCAGCGACTTTTGGACAATATTGATCTCCAAGTCGAGACCAATTACGATCACCACTCGGGAATCATCAGACCAGATCCAGATGATCTCTCAAAACGAATCCTGCCAATTCCGGGACCCAAACCGCCGGCCGCAAACATTGAATTCGAAAGTTGGAATCGACTTCTTGAGCAGAAGATTCTGCCAGTTGCTCAGCGCTCGCAGAACAGAACTGGATCTCCTCCACAGTCACGCAGTCAGTCTTTTAGCTTTGACGGACGCCCTCGCGTGAGAACGGACTGGCAACATTCCTCAAATACCGGAGCCATGCTCGAATATACAAACCAGGACTCTGGCATCACCAACAACCAAGGTAACTGGGAATTTCCGAATCAGTCTTCGTCATGGCAGCAGAAAGAAACCCCCAGAGAAGTATTCGCAAGAGAGCCTATGACCTTTTGGACAGTACGAGATGAACTCGAAAAGAATGCCATGGGTTGGAAACCTTCTTTAAGAAGCTTTAGTGCTCTCGTTGGGAAGAGTCAAGTGTCAATCAGAGGAAAGCCGACGTCGGCTAAAGAAAACGAGAAGCTCGACGATCGTCTGAAGAAGGAATTCAAACGTCGAGATATAGTGAGTGGCCTGTAACCTTAACTTCACCCACAATTCATCTAACAAGCATAGGTATTTCTCGTAGACAATGGCACGACGATGGCGCACCACTGGAAGCAAGCTACTGGACTCTTGGAAGTTCTAGTGTGGAGATCTTTGGGTTATGATGATAACGGAGTTGAGATCCGCTTCACAGACCCGGATACTAGTCCCAAGGCGAAAGTCAAGGAGTCTCGCTCACAGACTGTGCGTCAATTTACGGAAGCAATGAAGTTGGCAACCCCGAATGCTTCGAGGCGCATCAGAACGAATATTCTACCCGCATTAGAACGCATCGTCAACGATTACACGACTGGGATGACTTCTGCGAAGTCAAAGCCTCGGAAGAAAAGTATAATAGTATTAACAGACGGCATCTGGCAGGGAATGAATATTGAGTACACTCTCGATGTGCACCTCAAGTCGACTTTTCAAGTCCTCCGAGACTTGCATGGGGACCTTCCATATATCACCGCCGGCTATTCTGGCGATCGAGAAGACATATCGGTCATTCGGCCCATCACTATTCAGTTCGTGCAATTTGGAAACGACCCGGACGCAACTGCAAGATTGAGACGTCTAGATGATGATATGAATCTTTATGGATGTCCGTGAGTACATGTACACTTACACCTGCACGGATAAGTTTTGATCTTCACTTGAGTTGTTGCTGACCTCCGACAAAAAGGGATCTTATCGACACTGAACATGCAAATGGGGATATTTACAAGATGTTTCTTGGAAGTCTTTGCCCTGATATCGATCGTACAGAGACGGAGGTCATGCCTCCAAAAGTTTCTCCTGCTCCAAGCACACAGAACATGAATCGACGACTGCTAGTGAGAAATTCAGTAAACACATCCAGCACACAAGACCAGGTTACGCCGGCGTCCAGGGGAGAACCAGACTTTGGAACTCCTTCCCGAACGACTACCCGAAATTCCGCTCAGTTCCATTCACCGACGGCAAATCAACGTGCTTCGGCGTTCTCAACACCCACACCTTCAAGGCACGAGCTCCCGGCAGGCCTCGATTACGACGAGCTAGATTCGTCACGACTATCTTCATTCCGAAGGTCAGCCACACATAGTAGTGTGGATCCTTCGTCTTCGTATTCGCCTCTGTCCCCAGACTCGGGCATCTATGACACATCATTCTCGCCTCAAAATGCCTCACCCCAAAGGCCTCCGGGCTCTCCAAGCTGACGCAATGCCGTTTGAGAATTTTCCCGTTTGCAGGATTTTGAAGTTCATGTTTGGAAGTGATAAGCGTACATCAAGATGGATAAAAGAAGAGCTTCTTGCCAATCTTTCTGGAGTCTTGATACCCTACTTGAGCAGTAGAGTTTTAGGCTGGCTTTCAAGGCGCTACGGCTTGGTGAATATAATCAGACCTCTGGGAGTTTATGGCGTATGACAATTCTTTCCTACATGCACCTCAATATAGGAATATATACCCATGAACTTCAACTCGACTACTTAGCTCACCAAGTGTGGTGGAAGCAGAAAGCCACAAAGAACTTCTTATTGTAATCCACTGGCCATTGCTAACTCTCGCGATCTGTTTCCACAGGCTCAACGCCGGCGTGAATCTTACGAAGACCAATGCCAATAACTCCGATAATGCTTCCAGCTGCCATGGCGGCAGCAACCAGAAAGGTCCTAGTAATCGCGTGGTTATACACATCCATTAATATTCCAAGCTTTCCGTCAGACACCAAGCCCACAAGCTGCGTAGCACCAGCGCTCTGGGCTGTACGGAAGTCAACATCAGGAAGCTTAGCTAGGATTCCGGCAGCCAGGTCGCTTGAAAATGCAGCCTGTGCGACCGTAATGGCGGTAGTAGGCCCAAAGCATTGGAAAAACAGAACAACTGCAACACCTATCGCAACATCTCCCTCAGTCAGAGTGCTTTGAACTGCGACAGCAGCTTGCTGAGTTGAAGCTCCAATACCCAAGCCGGCAATGACTTGAAACGAGATCCACTGGCCTGTGCCAGAATGAACTTGAAGGGTCGACAGGAGACCCGCGCCGACCGCGATCAATACTGTCCCTGCGAGCATGAAGGGTTGATAGTATCCTGTTTTGGTAACGCCCCATCCGCTGAGGAAGATGGTGAAGATGAAAGCTAAGCAGAGAGGCAGGTAGCGTACGCCCGACTGCTCTGGCGTAACACCTTGAATCGCCTGAAACCATAATGGCACCTTGTAGACTTGTTAGACTCAATCATCCTCAAGGAAGGTGAAGACGATTTACTTACGTAGTACACCAAAGTGAAGAAGGCACTGTCGATGCAGAATCCGAAGAGGGCGCCAAAGATCACAACACGCATCTTGATCAATCGGGGCGGTACTAATGCGTTCTCACCCATCCACCACTGCTCTGCCACAAAAGCAATGATGAGCACCCCAGCGACAACAAAACATGCAATCGTGCGAGCGTCGCTCCACGAGAACAAAGTTCCGCCGAACTGAAGGGCGAGAAGAAATGAGGTAATCCCTGGGAGTAGAAGGACCATGCCAAGATAGTCTAAACCCCGGATTTTCTGCAGCCAAGGCCGCCGTTGTTCTTGGGTTGGTGGGGGCGACTTGATCAGGAACAACGTCGCAACAGCGGGAGGAGCCGCGATCGGGAGATTGATGTAAAAGCACCTGGGGAAAAGTCAATGAAGAAATCCAAGTCTGAGAGTGGCAATCCCGACTGACCATCTCCATGTCAAGTAGCTGTTTGTGATGAGACCTCCAGCGACCGGCCCGATGACTGCCGCAACGCCGTACACCATGCCAATTGCGCCCAAGTACAGAGGCAACTTCTTTGCTGGCAAGGCTGCGGATATAAGAACCAGGCTGCCGCTTTGCAAGCCTGAAGCTCCCAGACCGGCGATTGCGCGGCCAACGATGAACACGGCCGAGCTTGGGCTCACTGCGCAAATCAGAGAGCCAACCTCGAAGATGCCGAGGGAGGCTAAAAAGACAATTTTGATGTTGAACTGATTGTACATGCGACCAAATACTAGCTGAAAGGCACACAGAGTCATTTGGTACGCAGATCCATACCACTGGAGACCATGTTAGTGGTGACTATTTGAGGCCGCTCCAGACTTGCGGTTACTTACACCAACATCTTTCAGAGAGCCGAAATCATCCGTGATTCTTGGGATGGCTGTTGCAATAATTCCCTCGTCGAGGAATGTGCACAAGACTCCAAAGGAGATGGCCAGCCAGATGAAAAAGGCTTTCCACCCAGGGAGATCCCCTGTTGCTGTTGTTTTCTCGGCGGCGTTAGGCACATCAGATTGACTGCCAGAAGTTTTGGACTGAGCATCGGCTGGCTTTTCGGTGTGCTCATGAACCTGCTCTTGACTCTGCAAAGACATTTTGATTGCAAAGATCGAATAGTGTCTGGGACAACTACCTAGCGAGAACAGAAAGACACCGTCGAGAAAGAATGACAAGACCAGAGTATCTTCATTCATCACCCTCGGGATGGGAACCATAAGAGGACCATGTCAAGATTCCTGAATGGTTTGCCCGGTCTCGCCCCCACTACACTGCCTGACCGCCACAGTTGGGGTGGTGTTCACCCTAGACATGGATCAAGGCCCTGTCACCAACCGCAACAGGAAGGCGAATGAGCACTAAGGGCGCTGATGGAGTTGAGACACAACTAACGTTCAGCATCACACTCATGGTATGCGACGATTTCCTGCCTTATCGCTGACCACCCCTCTCGTGGGTCTGAAGGATCGAACTGCATGCTCTGGCTAGGCACCTGTGTAGAAGTTCTTCCTGGTGGGTTTCTTCAAGCGACGGTCTCGGGTCCAGGTTTTGGATCCGTCCGGCGAGAAGAATGTAGTTTGCGTAAGAAGACGGATCCCACGAACCCATGCAAGGCACAGCATGCAGCCGCCTTGCATCGGCTACAAAAGAACCACTGGCTACCAGGATTCCGGGCCCTGTTACGAACCTCACCTGCACCAGTCACCAATGACAAATGTCGATTCTGCCTGACACAGCCGGCCCATCATTGACTGGAACGGTTAGTAACACACAACCAAAGTCAGCCTTTCCAAACAGAGAGACATATTATTCACGCAGGACTCCGATACAGCGAATCGGGAAGCAATGTTTAGTTCCCGTAAAACAAGTTAAACGTTGTGTGACCGCACCGGCTGTCTTACATCGGCAAAAGGCAGCCGGGAATAGCGGATGAAGAATCTTTTGAGGGCTCAAGTGACTCACTTTTGAAACAGAAGAACGCGAGGCTCGATGAGGTGATCTATCCTTTGTTTTACGGTGGAACTATACGTGAGAGCTATTACAACTGTGGGTATGTGACCGCTGTCGAAGGATTCGAAGTGCAAGACTCCTTCACCCAGCTTCCTCTCTAGGTAAGTGACGAGCTTCAAACAAGGCTCCAACACAACAGGGAAGACTAGCTCGGGCGTTTACAGAGCAAAGCTTTGTAACGCATGCTCTTCGGGTCGCGCGGAAAGGAGCTCCGCTAGCCAGTCTCGAATAATGTGGTAGTTCATGGACGGAGGGTGGCTCATCAGGTTGGAGGATTTTGCCTCTGGGAGTCCAGATTTCTGACCCGAGTACTTGATCCTCGATATGGCTAGTGCAAATAGATGGCCCGAATTCTCGCTTTCTGCACTCTCTTTTGCTCTAAGCTCTGTATCGTCTCATGGTTGGGAACATACCAATATATGGTCGAAAGCCTCCAATATCGTCTTGGCGCGTCTCTCAAGGGCTGGCATCTTGCATGATACTCTTCATGCGCGTGAAAGTATTACAACCTTACTTGCATATCAACAGCCAAGATGTTGTCTTCTGACGGCAAATGGAAGCTTGCCCCACGGCTTCATTCTGTCAAATTTGTTTTTGATGCGCCAATTCCAGCAGACGCCCCTGCTCCCGAGGAGTTTGTCTTCGACAGCCCATTTCCAAGTGGCACTCCGGGGGTCCCCGAGAAGTTTACTTTCAAGTCGCCTGGTTCCATGAACAATGGCCACAGTGTAGCCTGCGACACTGAGGCCATTTCGATATCCAGCCAAAGCAGTGTCACCGATGTCACTGCGGAAGGGATTGCAACGCAGTCGAGCATACTATCCCAACAGATCACTTGCGACAAGACACAGATTTCTATCGAATCGGTCAATAGTCCAGTGCTTCATGTTGAAGGACCAAGCTTCGACTTGATTGACGTGGAAAGACCTATCGGGTCACTCGTTTGTGCGGCATGGGCTCTGGTGCTTTCGTCACAAAGCAATACAAAGACCGTTGGTATCGGGCTCGACTCTACTATCTCAGAGAATTGGATCAAATCAACCTCGTCCGGTGAAGTGAGCGTCGCCATCGATCACACCAGCAACATCCCGGACTTTCTCAAGCATATTGAGCAATCGACCAACAGACATGATTCCGACGAGGACGTGGGTATCACCACAAGATCTCATTTGAAAACGATCTTACACCTTGTGAAGAGTCAAGAAACCGTACAGCCGCTCGACGCAGCGAAGTATGACTTGGCCCTTATATGCTCTGCAAATGAATCTGAGCTGGTCTTATCGGCGACTTTCAATCACCAGGTCGTTTCTCAGACTGCAGCGAAGTTTCTACTCCACGACTTGGAGCATGTGCTCTGGCAGTTGTCAGCCGCCGCAGCTGAGGTGCAGAAGTTGGAGGATATCCAAGTGCTAGGTCCAACTAGTCAACGCCATCTTATCAAGCTAAACCGACCGTGAGTACCGCGTTGGAACATAACAGGGAATGAGGTCTAACAGCTGTGTAGATTAGCGAGGAGAGAGAGCGTCTTTATCGACGAGCTCGTGGCCAATCAAGCCAAACTGCATCCCACCGCGGAGGCTATTTGCGCCTGGGATGCTAACCTCTCTTATAGCCAGCTTCAGCAGTCCGCCAAGAGGCTCGGCGACTACCTGACGGACTTGGGAGTAACACGCGGAACCTTTATTCCGATCATCTTTGAGAAGTCTGCCTACAGTATCATCGCCATCCTCGGAGTCCTCAGTGCAGGCGGTGCCGTTGTGGCTTTGGACCCCTCACTGCCCGCCGCACGCCTGCAAATGATCATCGAAGACGTCAAAGCCTCTGTGGTGATCTCTTCAACCAAGAGTCAACATCAAATTCCTCAGCGTATCTCAAAAAGCAGAAGAGTAGTGGTAGACAGGCATTTTATCGATAGACTGTCACTCTCTGCCCCTACACGCGTATCCTCTCAACCGAGGAACGTCGATGACGCTCTCTACGTGGTTTTCACCAGCGGATCAACTGGCAAGCCGAAGGGCGTGGTGGTCACCCACACTGCATTCGCGTCAAGTGCCAAAGGATTCTCCAAGGCCATTCACCTCGATTCTTCAAGCTCCAGAGTCTTGCAATACTCCTCATTCTCCTTCGACATATCCATGTTAGAGATCTTCACCTCTCTCATGACTGGAGCTTGTCTCTGCATTCCCAGCGAGGAACAGCGAATGAACGATTTGGCCACTTGCATTTCCAGTATGAACGTCAACTGGGCTATGCTGACACCTTCGATGGCTAGCCTCATCAGCCCTGTGGATGTGCCGAGCCTGGACGTTCTCTGCTTAGTTGGCGAAGCACTACCGCAAGCCGTCGCTGATACTTGGGCTGCCCACGTCAAGACCATCAACGCATATGGACCTGCGGAATGTTCTGCCATCACCATCGTCAGTGCACCGAGAGTTCGAGGTGTAAAGAGCATTTCCATTGGACGACCCGCGAATTGCGCAGTCTGGATCGTGAATGAGAACGGACATCTGGCCCCTTTCAATGCTGTTGGCGAGATAGTCATCGAGGGACCTCCCGTTGCACGCGGCTACCTGGGCGATGATATAAAGACCAAGGAAGTCTTTCTTGATGACCCGAAATTCCTTCGAGGAGTTGTTCGACATCCGGGCCGCTGCTACAAAACAGGCGATCTAGGTAGTATGAATCCAGATGGGTCAATCGACTTTCTCGGTCGAAAGGACTCTCAGGTCAAGATAAACGGTCAACGCGTGGAGCTAGGAGAGATCGAGCATCAATTCAAGGAGCTTCTGTGTGGTATACAGTTGTCATCTGCGATGCCCAGTATGCCAGTCTGGGACATTGCCGTTGAGCTCCTTGAGCCGAATGGAACGCAAGCCACAACATTGTCAGCATTCGTTGCATGTACGCAATCAACGGCTCAGAAACACGAAAACCCTGACTTCATCATTCAAGAGACAGAGTCGACATGGGTGCAGGTCAAATCTCTGAGCGCACGAGTGCTGATTGATCTCGCAGAGAGGCTTCCGGCATACATGGTACCCAAGACGGTAGTACCTTGCCACAGATTGCCTCTATCTTCTTCTGGGAAAATCGATCGCAAGGCACTTCGCAATTTGGGCAACTCCATGACTTTGCAGCAGTTGATGCATTCACCCAGTCAAGGCAACCCCCCAGCCACCCGAGTTGACTTAGTAAGGCCAAAGGTCACGGCAAGTGAAGAGACTGAGGACGAAGAAGATTCTTCCGAGGGTCAGATCACTCTTCTATCAGAGAGTGTTCCTGCATCTGAGTCTTCTGTCCTTCCATCGCTACCCTCAGATAGAGCTTTGAGCCCTGTCGAGGTGGTGCTTCGGAAAGCCTGGGCTAAGGTAATGAGTCTTCCCGAAAATTCAATCACTGCCGAAGACGACTTCTTCAGACTTGGAGGAGACTCAATTGGAGCTATCAAAGTCGTCGCAGCATGTCGTCAGCTTGCGCTTCAGATCAACGTCGCCAGCATTTTCAAGAACTCAGTCCTGTGGCAAATGGCCCTGGTATGCAAAAGCACGGTGGCGGACAAGATCGATGCAGTGTCAAACCAGTACATCCCTTTTCAGCTTCTCAATCAGGCTGATATAGCTGAACTACGGGAAGAGGTCTCGTTTCAATGCGAGGTTCAACCCGACGATATTGAAGACATGTTTCCCTGCACTCACATGCAGGAAGGTCTGATGGCAGTCAACCTAACCCGACCAGGTAGCTACACTGGTCGGTGGATCCATCAATTGCCCCAAGGCATCGATCTGACCCGATTCAAGAAGGCATGGGAGAATATACATGCGGATTCACCTGTCTTGCGGACCCGATTCGCAACTACGGCGGGTGCGGGATCTCTCCAAGCCGTCGTGAAAGAACATGTGCAGTGGCTCACTTCCGACAACCTGGAGACATACTTGGCGAACGACGACGCGAATCCGATGTTTCCTGGAGACTCCCTCAACCGGTTCGCTCTGATCACTGGTGCCAACGGCGACGTCACGTTCGTGTGGACCATCCATCACATGCTTTACGATGGTTGGTCTCTCGCCATGCTTTGCAACAGACTCAACGAAACTTATCACGGTCGGGCGGTCAAGCCAGCCACCGACTATCGCAAGTTTATTTCCTATACTCAGAAGATCGAGTCTGGGCCAAGCTCCGTATACTGGCAAAGGGAACTTCACGAATGCCCACAATCAACCTTCCCCGCTGCTCCAAAACCAGGCCACCAGTCGTTCGCTCGCGCCGTCGTGAGAGATTCTCTGATCATTGACGTGGAATCAGCCTCCGGCGTAACGATGTCAACAGTAGTTAGAGCTGCGTGGGCTCTCCTGATCAGCCATTTCTCCAAATCAGACGATGTTCTGTTCGGCGCAACTGTGTCTGGTCGGAACGCACCATTGGAGGACATCGATAATATTGAAGGGCCCACGATTGCGACTGTGCCAGTGAGGGTTTCCATCGGCAAGGCCTCTACTGTGCGTGAGTTCCTCCGCCAAGTTCAAGACCAAGCTACAAGTATGATTCCCTTTGAACAGGCTGGCATCCAACAGATCAAGTCATTTAACGAGGACACAAAACGAGGTTGTGAGTTTCAAAACTTGCTCGTTGTCCAAGCTGGTGGTGGGTGGGATGAGAACGGCCCCGGACCTCTTGGCAAGCCTATTTATCGGGAAGAGTTCACTACGTTCCCGGTCACCTGCGAGGTCTGGCTTCAGACCGGAAAGGTCGAGTTTGCGACGCACGTCGACGAAGATGTGACCACTCGCGTCTTCGTAGCCCAAGCTATCGAAACCGTCAAGATGATCATGACTCAGCTATCCTGGGCGATGTCTCCTGCTGCGTCAGACTGGGAGCTCTCGAGACTGAAGTACGACATGCTGCCGGTAGAGACTAGCAGAAGGACTAGGGGAGATGGTGCTATGCCAGAAAAGATCTCTGCTACAATCAACGACCTCATTTCAGAGCAGAGCGCGACCAACCCGGGAAAGGAGGCAGTCGTGTCTTCACTAGACACTATTTGCTACGAAACCCTCGAGGCAATGTCCTCTGCGCTTGCTACACACCTGAGAAGTGTCGGCGTTGCGACTGGAGACTACGTCCCGCTCTGCTTTGAGAAGTCTATCTGGACGGTTGTCGCCATGATTGCGGTAATGAAGGCAGGTGTTGCCTTTGTGCCCCTGGACCCTGCCCAACCGATTTCACGTCTCAGGGCAATTATCAGAGAAATCAAGGCGGAAGTCGCGATTGTGTCTGCCTTCCACTCTAAAGCCACTGATCTTGGTGTCGCGACTACAGTGGTTGCGGATAGGAGTTCCTTAGGAGTACTCTTGCAATCAAACCCCTCAGGATCCCCCGGATTAAGCAGTAACCCCGACAACCCAGCATACGTTATCTTCACTTCTGGATCTACTGGGACTCCTAAGGGTGTTGTCATTTCGCACTCTGCCTTCGCTTCTGGGGCAGTGGCTCATGGCAAGGCCCTCGGTATTTCTAGTGAACATCGCGTCCTACAGTTCTCATCTTACACCTTCGATGCCAGCCTCTTCGAGATACTTACCACGCTCATACACGGCGGCACTGTTTGCGTCCCAACAGAAGAGCAGCGTGTTGAAGGAATACCGGACTTTGTCAAGGAGATGGACGTCAGTCTCTCACTCCTTACGCCATCTGTGGCACGACTACTAGCCCCATCCGATGTACCGTCTTTGGAAGCCCTGGTTCTTGGAGGCGAAGCCCCTGACGAGTCCCTCATAGCCAGGTGGCTAGACTCAGGGGCTAAGGTGTTCAATGCGTACGGTCCTAGCGAATGCTCTGTGATTGCAACAGTACAGGCCTGTACCACTGGATCAGAAGCCAGGATCATAGGATACCCGGTCGGGTGCTGTTGCTGGGTAGTCGACCCAGACGACGTCAACGTTTTGGTGGCCGATGGTGGAGTGGGCGAACTCCTGATCGAGGGTTCAACGTTAGCCCATGGATATCTCAACGATCCACAAAGGACATCCGCGTCGTTCTTTGATAACCCAATCTGGAAAAAAGGAGCTCGTGTGTACAAGACTGGAGACCTGGTTCAGAGAACGCAGGACGGATCCTTGATCTACATTGGCCGAAAAGATGATCAGATCAAACTCAATGGGCAGAGAGTGGAGATTGGAGACATCGAGGCTCACTTGTCTGCCTGTCGGTTTGTCAAGAGTGGTGTTGTGATCTTCCCGTCCTCGGGCCCCTTCGCAGAACAGCTTGTTGGCATACTGGACATTGAGGCGGAGAATACGGACGACGACAGAGACGACGAAAGAGACGCAGTCAACAACAGCTTCAGGAAACTTGATTGCGATCGTGCCAAGGCATTGGAAGACACCAAGCAAGACCTGTCTCGCAGAGTTCCAAGTATCATGGTGCCAGCCCATTGGGTTGACGTTCGGATGTTATCGACTAAGGGGTTTCCGCTTTCTGCTTCAGGAAAGGCAGATAGGAAGCAAATCACATCTTGGATTGAAGGACTCTCTGAGCCTGACCTAGAAGCTGTTAGTGAAGCTGTCTTGGTACCTGTTGCAAGCACGGGCATTGGACCGAACGAAGAAATAGCGTACGAGCTGGCAGGGAAAATCTTTTCTCTCCTTCCCAGGCAACCATCACTTCTTCAGGGCGGCATGGGGAATCGGCTTGCAGATTTGCTACTGCATTCATCCGGACTCGACTCGCTCAACATGATGTCGATCATGCACTTCGTTCGATCGAAGTACCGAGTGCGGGTGAGCATTCAGCTATTGATGGATGAAAGAACAAGCATTCGGAGCCTGGCGACGTTCATTTCAGACACACTCAAAAAAACGACAAACGATACAGTTGCGTCTCCACGAGCTCCGTCGCGGGCAATTGATATCATGGCTCTGGTCGAACAACAGGAAACTGAGCTTCTGAGGTGGTCACAAAGTTCAGACGGGTTTCCCAAGAGACCACCCAGAAACGAAAGATTAACGATATTTCTGACTGGTGGGAACGGATACCTTGGAACACAGATCCTGCGTCGCCTTTTGGAACGAGACGACGTAGAAAAAGTGATTACCCTTGTGCGGGGGCATAGCATCGATTTGGCAAGGGAAAGGGTCATTGAAGCTGCGAGGAAAGCTCTGTGGTGGACAGATTTTCATGGAGAAAAGCTGGAAGTATGGAAGGGCGACTTGGCGATGCCAAAGCTTGGTCTTGAGGATGGAAAATGGGAAGCTCTGACTGACGGAAGTTCCATCCACATCATCATACACAACGGCGCCGTTGTTAACTGGAACAAGAGCTACGCGGCTCTCGAGGCAGTCAATGTCCGTTCAACCGTCCAGCTTGCTGCCCTCGCCATTCGGAACCCCAATCTGAGATTTACGTACATCTCAGGTGGGAGGCAGTGCCGCTCTGCAGATGATCTAGATGAGGACGTCGCTCGAGAGCTGTCTGAATCGATGGGCTACAGTCAGTCCAAGTTCGTGGCGGAAGTCCTGGTGAAACGTGCCGCCGAACGTTGCATAACAGGGGAAAGAAACATCGCCGTTTTCAGGCCTGGTCTAATTATTGGAACGCCAACAGAGGGAGTAGCCAATTCAGACGACTACATCTGGCGTTTGACAGCGGCCAGCATAGATGTCGGCGCATACAACTCTGAGGACGGCTCCGCCTGGCTGCACTTGTCTGACGCTACGACAACCGCTGCGGCAGCTATTCGTACTGCATTTTCACCGGCTTCGCTTCACAGGGCGGTTGTTCATCATGAAGATGGTATGAAGTGGGGAACCTTTTGGAGTCTGATCCAGAACATGGGCTTTAACATCCGTTCTATGCCAGCGTCCCAGTGGCTACCACTCGTCAGAAGAGACATCGCATCCAGGAAGGAAGATCATCCACTGTGGCCTCTGGCGCATCTTATGGAGGATGGGTCAATGCAATGGGATTTGCGGGTTGAAGAGCCTCGGGAGGCTCCCCTAAGGCTCAAGGTTGCGGTCAAAAGAAACGTGGAGTTTCTCGTCCAGGCTGGGTTCTTGTCAACCGGCGGCGTCGTAGCTGAAGCGACGCATGCCATACGTGCCCCGTTTTCTCGTGCTTCGTCGAAAGAGGAATGGGGGAAACAAGTATCATAAGAACTCAGCATCTCTCAGCTAAGTTGTAAAAGATACCGATCTTTCATGCGTAATCAATTAGATACTGTTCAAGTCTGTTGAGACCGACGAGACAGTTTACTTAGTAACACTAATGCAGTAGTACTCATCTGCCCACATTGATGAAGAGCAGTTCTCCCCGTTTGTCCCTAGCACGGGGTTCCAAGCATATAGCTGTGCAGTGGTGATACTATTGGAGCTTGCAAAAGTGGTGCAAGTTGCGCCAGAAGGTGCCTTTGCATACCTTGCGCAGTTCGAATTGATGCCATCCTGTGTTGGGCCAGGGGCAGCAACCTTGATGCCAACACAGTAATATTCATCGGCCCACATTGAAGATGCACAATTCTCCCCACTGGTCCCCAAAATCGTGTTCCATGCATACAGCTGATCCGTAGAGATGTTGTTGGTGCTAGCAAAGTCGGTACATGTGGCACCGCTGGCTGCCTTGGCGTATTTGCTGCAGCTTGATATAATTCCAGTTTGGGTTGGACCAGGAGCTGTTACTTGAGTGGCAGTTGTGGCTGCAGCCGTCGTAGCTGTAGCAGATAGTGAACCAGAGATACCAACGCAGTAGTACTCGTCAGCCCACATAGAACCGGCGCAGTTTTCACCGTTAGTTCCAAGGACAGAGTTCCATGCGTAGAGCTTTGCACTGGTGATACTGTTCCGAGAAGCAAAAGCGTCGCAAGAATCTCCCGAAATTGCCTTGGCATACTTATTGCAGTTCGCTGTGATTCCAGTCTGCGTTGGGCCAGGTGCTGTCACCGCGGAGGTCTGGGTTGGCTTCCACGTTCCGATGCAGTAGTACTCGCTGGCCCAAAGAGCAGTGGAGCACTCTGATCCGGCGGTGCCTAGGACTGGGTTCCAAGAGTACAGCTGTGTGGGCGCAATGGAGTTGCGAGAAGCGAACCCCTCACATCCATCTCCTGCTGTCGCACTTGCAAAATTGTTGCACTATTGTGACTAGTTAGCTCTCATACCTTACTCGGAGAAAGTCCCGATCTATGTCGACTTACATTTGTGACAAGTCCATCCTGAGTTGGACTCGGTGCTGTTCCACCCGAGACGGGATTCACGATGTCCGTAGCGGTGGTTGTGGCGCTGACAATACCGCCAGCACCACCTCGTTGCTGATTGCCTGCATTTGCAGCTGTTCCCAAAGGTGGAGGCGGCAGCGTGTAGGTAGCGTTGACACCAGGGGAGCTGTTAGGTTTTCGTGTGAGTTACGTGCATGGAGAATCAATCTTTTCATGATTTAGCTTACCTGATGCAGACATACTGTCCTTCAGTGAGGCTATCGCATAGTCCAATAATGTACGTGTTCCATTTCATGAACTGAACAATGGTCGTGTCTCCCCCGATGGAAGCAGTGATACTCTCACTGCGAAGATGAATATCAGTAAGCAAAACACGCATCGCTAGGGCATATCTGACTCACCAAGTGTCGTTACTTCCGACTTTCTGCAGGTTACATCGTTGAGGGAGACATACTGAGCCAGACACAGTACAATTCTCACTGTCAGTGAACCACTGAAGGGCACCAGTGCTCACACCGTATTGTGACGATAGGTCATCACATGAAGAGATTTGACGAGCCTGTTTCTCTGAAGATGTTCGTTTGAACCAGCCAAGAGAACCATCTCGCTTTGAGGCTGACGAAGAGCCAATCGTCTGGCCGACACACGTTGTTGTGGCAGCGGCCGAGGAACTCGTGGCTGTGGCGACCGCGCTCGTCGAGGATCCGACATCCACAGAAGATAGGGGAGGCGCCACGTCATAGTCCCATGGAAGTCTCACTGTGAAGTCAGGAATGGTCTTGTTGCAGATGTCCTGAATGTCGAAAATCTGATCTGCCAGATAGTCCGAGTAGTCGGTGTCTGGCAGAAATGGCGATGTCACCCGGGTGTAGAGCTGGTCTATGAAGCAATCACTGCACAGCTGTATCTGTGTCAATATCGCGAACGGTTGCTAGGGTGAAGAACTCACGATGTCGTCTTCATAGAGGTTAGCCAGACGAATATTGTCCTCCGGAATGTCTGTGGAATTTCCACCGCAGGTGGGATCGGAAGGGTTTGCGTCGCAATCGACACGCAAGACATCTGCCCCAACCCATTGCTGAGACTCGGTCAAGCAGTATGTATAGTTTTCGGACCTTGAAGAATCGTTAGAACGTTGGGATAGCACCTCTTTCCACGGCCGTTTACATACCGTGATTCTAAGCAAGCGAATCTCAGATTTTCCACCACGCGTTCGGTGACCGTCCAGATTGGAACAAGTTTTCCGTAAGCGGTGAATGTCTGCTCGTAGCAAGGATCGGCCGAGTTGTAGTTCCAATCGCCAACAGCGGCGGCGCAACCCGACTCACAGACGGCCGTGAGGTTGTCGTCAGTCCACCAATAATTCTCCAAATTCATCGTCATTTGCAACAGTGTCTGGTCGCATTCTGAAATAGTCTGATTCCTAATCATGTATTCAGAAGCCACTCTTTGAATATGGAAGAGTTGTAGGATATTCTTACAGCGCAGCGATGCATTCCGAGGTGACATTAAGCGACTTGGCCAGCTTATCGCCGTTGATGGCGGGATAAAGATTGAAGGAATGGCATGACTTGAAGAAGAGAGTGAGAGGCAAGAGCCAAAAGGAGTGACTACCCATTATTGCTAGATTTGAAGCAGCGGCTCTCTGCTGGCTGGAAATGGGTGAGCGCAGACTGCGTTCTGTGGCTCACGAGCGAGATGGTCTGTATATGGACTCCTCACTACGCGGAGCTGATGAGATTGAACCGAGACGCCTCGAAACAAATTCAGCTGACAGGTCTAGAACAGCTTCATGCAAAATGCTCCTTGACTTACAGGCGGAAATCAGGCTGCCCATGCTGATCCCGGAGACTCATGTGAAGTTGCATTAGGCTGCAGCTTCCAATAATGGGACCTGCAAGGAACGCGCCACCCGAGCGTGTGATATTGATGCCGAGGAGATTGAAGATACCCACAAGGCACAGTTGTGTCGGGAGCCATCATGGTTTCTTGCGACCGCGGCAATGAATGGGCCCTCTACTACCAGGTGCTGACAACTTTGATAAGGTCGTCGGCAATCGCTCTTCTTTCTTCGGGCGCTTGCCGATGCAGGTTGATCCTACAGAACATGCAAGGGAAAGGAGCCGTCTCAATAAACCAAGTCTAGGTAACTAGCAACGGCCCGATGCCGCTCTGTGGCCTGCGGCACAGCAGTCATCTGAGCTTGAATGTGGTTCGCGTCAGCGGCATTTTTTTGCCGAGAAGAGCCAAGAGTAGCCAAGTCGAGGTAAGCTTTTTCTGTCAGGGGCCAGGGTTTAAATGAACAGCACCCCGCCCAACAAGGCTTCGGGGGTCACATCGTCAACTCTGCAGCCCACTTGCTGACTCCTTGCGGACTTTTGTCTTGAAAGAAGGATGGTGTCGGAGGCCCGTCAGCGAATAGTCAAGATTTTAGAACTTGCATCCAGCCGGTCGAGACAACCCACAGAAGATGACAATCTTAGCCTGGTCAAGATAACGAAGGTATCTTGTATTGTTTTGTGGCGAGAACTGTCGACTGTGATGACAGCTTTGCTGCAATAGCAGGCTGATCTCACCCGAGCTTCATTTCCGTCCCTGCATTCGCCGTCCGGCCTGGATCAGGCGTACTGGATGGGCTGAGGCGAGATGCGACCATAACCCTTGCAACCCGCTGTGGAGAAGAAGCGAGCTAGTCACGACGATGCTGTTGCCTACTTGTCGATTGTAAGTCAAGTCTTGAAGCTCGAGACGCTGGACGTGGACTTCGATGCTTGATGTTATTTGTGTCCGGGTGTGGCCGTCTCGTTTGCCAGCAGCCAGCTTCACGCATGCTCTAGTCATCCACCAAACCAAGAAGCCGTGCAAGATCGACTCTCTCGCGGGGATGTTTCCACTCGTTCTTGTTTACGCCTTTGCGGCAGCCATTCCTTTCCTGACCTCAGCCATTCCTTTGAACTCCAACACCGATAATCTTGTTCATGTTACACCAATCACTCCTTACTCCAATCCATCAATCGGAAATCTTCTTACCGGGAGAGCCCTACCTACTGGAACATGCAACGCAGATACTCCTTGCGAAAATGCGGCATGCTGTGGTACAAATGGACTTTGCGGCTATTCTCCTACTGAGTGCGGCAAGGGTAACTGTACCTCTAACTGCGATGCCAAGGCTCAGTGTGGCCAATATGGCAAGGAGGGTTCTCAAGAATGTCCCCTGAGTGTCTGCTGCTCCGAGTTTGGGTAAGTTGTGCCGAAGATAGTCTTCTCTCGACGTTGGATTCTGACGATGATGCAGTTTCTGCGGTTCCACAAGCGACTTCTGCGGCAAAGGTTGCCAAAAAGACTTTGGCGGTTGCGGCAACGTCACACGACCGTCGTGTTCCGGAAACTCTGTCTCTAAGCGTACAATTGGGTACTATGAGGCATGGTCGAATCCCCGGAACTGCGAGGCCGTGTCGCCCGAGGATCTCAACCTCAACGGCTTTTCCCACATCAACTTTGCCTTCGCTTTCTTCGACCCGCAAACCTTCCAGATCGCACCTATGGATACCGAGACTGGCAAGCTGTACAGCCGGTTCACGGCATTGAAGAAGGATAATGCCGGTCTTGAGGCTTGGATCTCGGTCGGTGGCTGGTCTTTCACGGACCCTGGACCGACGAGAACAGCGTTCAGCGACATGACCAGCACCGCCGACAACCGGAAGAAATTCATTTCAGGACTTATTGACTTTATGGAACACGTAAGTGAACCTATAGGCTGGTATTTCTGTCACTTGAAGCTGATTCGTATCCCGATATACAGTACGGCTTTGATGGTGTTGATCTTGACTGGGAGTATCCTCAAGCCGATGACCGAGGCGGCGTCACCGCCGATAAGAAGAACTATGCTCTTTTGACCAAGGAACTCAGAGCTGCCTTTGGTATGTGCTCTCGTTTCAGATATAATATCCTCTAACAAGCAACAGGCTCACGATACGGTATCTCGATGACGCTGCCGACGTCTTACTGGTACCTCCAGCATTTCGACTTACAGGCCATTCAGCCGGACATCGACTGGTTCAATTTTATGGCCTATGACTGTGAGCTTCACTACCTCTTCTCTGTCTTCGTGAACTTTGCTGATCCCTTTCTAAAGTGCATGGAACGTGGGACGCTGCATCCAAGTTCGTTGGACCCTACCTTGCTCCTCACACCAATGTGTCAGAGATCGACATGGGTCTTGACCTGCTCTGGAGAGCGGGCGTTAAGCCGGCCAAGGTAGTCATGGGCTTGGGATGGTACGGTCGCAGCTTCACTCTGTCGGATCCGTCCTGCAACAAACCCAACGGCGTTTGCCAGTTTTCTGGTGGTGCAGACGCAGGTCCGTGTTCTAATGCTTCGGGTATCTTGACCCTCCAGGAGATCAATGAGGTCATTGAGTACAATAGTCTGAAGCCAACATGGGACAAGGACGCAATGGTCAAATGGATCACTTGGAATGACAACCAATGGGTTTCCTACGATGACGATGACACCTTTGAGCAGAAGCGCAAATTTGCCAATTCTCGCTGCTTGGGCGGAACTATGGTACGTTTGAAGAATGTTTTCAACATTATAGGCTTTTGTGACTGACATTTCGTTAGGTCTGGGCAATGGATCAGAGGGACCAGGGCGAGGATAACGGCCTCGCACCGGCCTCAAGCGTCACCACCGGACAACAAGAGGACGCTCAGGAGATGGCCCAGGGCCTCGCTGCAGGAGTCTCATGTTACACCACAGACTGCGGGGCAAGTTGCAAAAAGGGTACCAATTCGGTAACTCAAATGAATGGCCAACCTGGGATGCTGTCTACCAGTGACCGTTGCGACAAGAACAAGTATCGCACACTTTGCTGCGACGATGGCACGACGATGGGAACCTGCAAGTGGCGCGGATATCGCGGGCTGGGCCTCTCATGCATGGGAGGCTGTGACGATGAGGAAACCGAAATTCTCCAGGACACAAATAACCACAGTAAGAACGGCGACCAGACTTGCACTGGTGGCATTCAAAGCTACTGTTGCAAAGGCTTCAAGTCTGCGCCCACGAAGGAGGAGCTCGAAGAAGAGGCTAAGGAGAAGGCCAAGGAATTGGCTGAAGAGGCCGCTGAGCAGGCGGCTCTCGATATTGCTGCCAAGGCGTTCTGTCGAGTAGCTATTCCTGCTCTCCTGGCGCCTTTGGAGCTACTTGAGGCTGCGATCCCCATCATTGGTAAGTTTTGGTGTCTTTTGTTTCGGTAACAAGCGTTGCGGTGCTAACAGCAGCAGGCGAGATTCTTGACATTGCCGAAATTGCTGCGACCCCAGCACTGATTCAGCTTTGCACTGATGGAATTGAGAAAGAAGGAAAGGCTGTGTTCAAGGTGTTCGGAAAAGAGCATTCCGTCACCTTCAATAAGCCTAGCAAGACCATATCGCGACCTCCCAAGTCAAGTCATGTAAGCCATCTCCTGTGTTGTGTCGCATGTTGAGACCAGCCAATATTGACCGACCCCAGTCCTCGGCAAAGACTTCTTCGTGCGACTCCAACGTTAAAAGAGCCGGCGACGAGCCTCCTTGCAAGAGACGCAAGCGCGTCATCCCATCTCATCGTACCAGTGAGATTGTAGCGGTGACAACTCATGCAGCAACGGGACACATGATTCCTTGCAACGGTGGCGGCGGCGCCTACACCGAAGCCTGCAAGAACTACAAATCCATCGTCGACAACTACCCCAAGTACAAGACTATTACCTGCCCATACAAAAAGGTGGACTCGAAGACTCGTCCGATCGTCGACCAATTCGACGAAGAGCGTGCCACGGCAAAGTGGGATCCTGTTATCAATGCACCTAATGGGTGCTCCCCGGATGAATACCCGCCCGCCGTCATGGCACCTGCAAACGATGGCTACGCCATTCTCACAAGTATGATTGGCTCTGGTACCAATGGAAGGGTCCGCGATGCAGAGGTGTTGGACCTTCTGAAGCCTAAGCCCGACTTCACCGCGGGGCAGATGGTTCGCTACCTCGATGCCGTGGACAATCGCAAAGCTGGTATCATCTTCGACAAGTGTGGCCAACCGCCTGAGATCTCGCGTGTGCATGTCACCCAGACGATTGTGAAGCCGAATGAAAGACAGCCTATTGAGTGGTACCTGACCAAGATGGCCATTACACGTCTTGTCTGGGAGCTCGACTTTGCGGGGCTTCCTGACGACTCTGATGACTATGGCGTCGCGGACAACATCTGCGTGCCGACGATCAACGGAGTGAAGCACCCTGGGTATGCCCTTTTGAACGAGGATGAGTGGTTCGATAGTCACGAGACTGAGGCAGACTTGAGGGACACTTGGCCAGCGGGGCCGTCTAAGAGGCGGTGGGTGGAGCCTGTTGGGCTGGTGATGGCAGACATGAACTCGACTCGTGTCGCTACCCCTGAGGAGCTCCGTGATCACTTGGGATTCGATGACTGTGCGGATGACGGCTGCTCGCGCGAGATCGAGAAGCTGAAGGATGTTGCAAGGAACTTTAGGGACAAGGCGGAGAAGGCGACCAGGTCACCTGCCGAGATACCTGCACCAGAGTCAACGCCTCTCTTCGGGGACGATGATGCACAAACTTTGCCTCCAAGCCAGCCAGGGCGGTCCTTTGACTCTGAGATACCGAAGCAGACAGGGGTTTGATGTATGGGTACTTGTATAAAACTCTTTAGCCACAGATTCACTTAATTTCCTGTTTCTTCATTCGATAGCTGTTGTTCTTGTGAATGGGTGAGGCTAATTTGTCAGATGATGCGGAGTTGGTGCTATTTCCTGGCTTTAGACGCCCATTCAAGCAACCTTTGACGACACCTTTCGCCGTCATAATGATCAGGCCATCCATGTTTAGTGTAAATTTCCTTGATCTCCTGATTTATGAAATCAGCAAAGATTATACTCAATCTTGTAGGTGAATTGTGACATACTTCCGTCTGTTTGTAATTCTCTGACTCTTCATCATCATATTCTCTCCGAGAAAGCACTCCTGGGTGCTTTGCGCGAGGTACACCAAGCCACTGGAGGCTCTTGTACTTGTCGGACAGACCATGTAGCCACTTCTCCAGGGTGAGAGTATCTTCATCACAGTACACTTCCCTCCACATCCGTGGATCGTTCTTCTCATACCTTCCGACCGGTTCTGGATAAACAGCCCCAGTGATGATGTACTTGGTCACAGTGCCGTCCATGGTATCCAAGAGCCAGATATCCCCGTCTCGATGGACACTCGTGGTGAGTTGGAAAACCCATGGGGGAAACTCGTAAAAGTGGTCATGTGACAGCGTTTTCATCCACGCCGGCATGAAGGTCCCTGCGGTCGCCTTGGTCACGACGCTGCGGTAGTTGATGGGAAAGGTCTCGGGCGTAATCCAAGGCGATTGGGGCTCCCCCTCGATGTATGGGAGGTGACGAATCAAGTCGATGACTCGCTCAGATGGGCGTATCTTGGCGGCAGCAAGAGACTCAGGGGTCATTTCGGGCCAGCCCCCGGGCGGGGCTCGTTGGATGAGGGAGGGGTCAACATGAGGCAAACTCTCGTAGAAGGACAGTAAAGCGGTAACGATGTTGTCGCGCGAGTATCGGGGCTGTTCGCCCGGGAGACGAGGGTCCGGCGGGAGGTCGCGGGGGTCCGGAACGGTCTCCATCTTGGCGCTTGGCTTGGCGGTCGGGCTTGAACGGCGTGAGAATCGTGAGAGGCGGAGACGCATTACTCAAGGAACCCCGCGCCAATACCGCTGATGGCTTAGCTAAGCGACCAGGGGTCTTGTGGGGACCGGCGGTTCGGGTCCGCGACCTAGGCCGGCTCCGGCTCCGGTAGTAGTTGGTTGATGTTGCCTATCAACGAGATCGCTGTGTACTACCCTAGTCCTTCTATGAGACCTAGCCTTCTTTGAACGATAGGACTCCTATTGCTTCGCTGACTTGTCATTAGCATGAAAAGCATTGATGCTACCTCTGTTCCGGCGTGGGTTACGTTTCTCCTAATCGGAAGACAAGCAGACCGCTCATCCGGAAGTCTGCTTGGGACTTGCTGAGCTTGACGCATCTTTTGGTGACACATCGCGTCCATGATTTATCCTCCAATGATTATCATTGTTAACTTTATCTTAAAGAATCATCAAATATTGTTCCCAAGATGATATGCAGATTATCCCGATCACCGTCTTTTCCCTCGTGTGCCCAATCCCGATGTTCCTTTCGAAAGACGCTGAATTCCTCAGCCGCCCAATAACTCGATCAAGTCTGAGATGGCTCCATATGCGTCCAAAGAAGATGAAGCGATGTCAACTCCGGTAGCTAGGAAGGCCAGAGCATCCTCTGCCATCGAACTTTCTTCTCCCTTCAGAACAATCTCTCCACTTTCACCTATGGTCAGGCCAAGACTCTGTGGAAGGACACAAAGCTTTTGCCTCCCTGAAAATCCCCATGATTCTCCTCCTATCACAAACTTGATATCCCATAGCAGCATGTGCTCCACCTTCATGCAATATGTCAGATATGACGGCTCAATCTTCACACCCGCTGGGCTGGCAAATTTGCCAGTATGAGCATTGATGACTCGGCCGAGGACATCGAGCTTTACTCCAAGAACAGCGCCCAAATCGAGGGGCTTCTCATCGGACCCGCATGTCAACGTCAGACCTCCCTCGACCGGGTTGAAGTCCTGGCTCGTCTTCGCCAACAACATCTTCCATGATTTATCGGCTGAATGTGTGTCAAGCGTACCAGGACAGATAATGCTTGTTGTTGTCTCGATTTCCACCGTAACACTCTTGATCGTCATGACTTGTGGGACATTGGCGATTACCTCAGAGCTCTTCTCCCAGTTGGGAATGGCGCTTAGCGTGAAGGGAATGGCTGATGGATTGCCAAGTTGAACGACCGCGGGACACTGCATCTCCACCGCGTAGTTGAGCGACGGCACCTTTGACGAACCGAAGAACTTCCGAGTCTTCTGCTTGAAGGATAGTTCTCCTTGTTCCATACCCGGAACCAACCGATGGCTGCTCACGCAGCCTGGGAACTTGCGCGTGGCCAACTCAAAGTCGCTGAAAGGCGGCCAAGGGGGCGGCTTCGAGTTGACTCTGATTGGCAGTGTCGCCTGGAAAGTCTTTCCGGCCCTCTCTTTGGTTCCCTTGACGATGATTGTTGCTTCGATCCAGAACTCGACATAGCCGTGCCACTTCTTGCTGAAGCCGCTGTTGCTGTAGTGAAAAGTGCCCGGCAGCGGTTGTCCAGGAAGCTTCGCGGTGCCATCAGTCTTGAGCGGCGCTTTGATGAAGTAATCTCTCTTCTCCTTATCTCTCAGACAATTGTTCACAGTCTTCTCGCTGACATCTGTTGGGACTTTCAGCGAGAATGGCCAGGACTGGTTTTCTTCGGCGCCAGTGTTGATAGCCCCTTCATGTACGATGGCAGAAACGTCGGACTCATCCCAGAATGGGAAGCGGCTGCGGTAGGTGCTCTTGGAGTTTCCGTTGTCAGAGACCAGTTTTGCTTTGGCGCGGCCTTGAAGGCGCGCGCGAACAGTGGCTGAGGCTGCATCCAGAGGCGCTTTTCGTACGATGTGCCCCCGAATAACGCTGCCTGGAAAGGACGGTACGCTAGGATCGAGGAGTTCGATGGAGAGTTTGTCGTTATTTGCTCGCGATGTAGGAGGCATGGTGATTTTGATGTGGATTCAATTGCATTCAATCTGATTAACTGCGATTGATGAAAAAGATCATTTCTGCATTAGATTGTTGAGAACATAACATGTTAAAGCGAGGATGGTTGCCTAGACTTCACTGCCGGCGGCGGCATGCATCCCTGTGGCGCAGGCGATAAGCGATCAAATTGGATGCTGATCTCCCTCAGGCGGGTCTTTTTTTAGGGACGGCTGATAGCAAGGATGGTAAGACATGTAAGACGGGAATGTCACGCGAAAGGATGGGAAGGCTGGCGAGATGTCAAAATTCTCGCTATCTTTATCGCGAGAGAGGTACACGCAAGTTGTATGGAGAATTGAATGCAGACATTCAGTAGACTCTCCGACTTACACCGGTCATGTCCAAGCGTCGAAAACTTGCAGGGATGGCGGTACAGACCCAGAGAGTTGAGTGAAAGACTGCTCTAGAATGACATGGGTTTAGGTCGAGAATACCGAGTCAGGACCTGTTTCTACTAACAGGAAATCACGTACGGAAATATGGGGTTCGTAGACGCATGGTGACTCAAAACTGTACAAGACTTCTTCACGTTATCGTGAACGGCGACAGATTTTGTATTCTTCAACTTCCATCATCGAAAGTTGTTTTTTCAATTGCCGCTTCAGCATGTCTGGCACGTACCCAGTCCGTTTCGCAGAGGCGCAACCGCATCCAGATCTACAAGCTCTCCGCGACATCTCCAAAGTGGACGGCTTGATGTCTCCACTAAGTAATCCACCACAACAACGGCCAGCTCACAGCGGCATTGACAAGACAACCAAGAGCAGACGTGGCTGCAAAGAATGGAAGGTGCGCCGGGTAAAGTGCGACGAGACGTTCCCGGTTTGTCTGCGCTGCCAACGACGGGGCACTCTGTGCCTCTCTATCACTCCGCCCGCCATGGCAGACTGAAATCCCCTGGACGCTTATGAGGCGACCAGCGGAGCCCTGGCCCGGCGTTGTACAACCCAACAAAAAGCTCATGAACTACTGGTTGGAGAACACGAGCCGAATGATGACGGTAACGCCGGAAGACAATCCACTGTCCTTTCCGTTGGTTGAACACCTTCTCTACACGCCCTCTCTCGTCTATGCTGTCCAAAGTATTGGTGCAGGCCAGGAAGGGTTCTTCCACCAGACCGCGCTAGAGATGTGTCTTCAACAAAGAGGCCTCGCAATTCGGTATCTACGAGATGAACTACAGGATCTTGATCGAGTCAAGCCAGCAACCGTACTCAGCGTTTTCCTCCTCGGTGTATCCGCGTCTTGGACAGAGGATAAGCCCCTTTGCTACGGGAAAGAACATATGTCAGGTGCTCGTACACTATTGGAGAAATTACTAGTGAACCGAGACAAGCGATACGACCCGATGGTTCAGTACATACTAGGATGGTACACCTACTGGGATATGACTTGTGCATTTATTGCGGACCCTGGCGACTATAAGCTCTCTGCAAGAGCCGAAAGAAGCATTTTGCAGACCATTGGGAGTGGCCAAGAGTTTCACTCAATGACTGGGGTCTCCTCTGTCTTGTTCTATTATCTTGCGTCTGTGGGCCGTCACTGCCGAAGAGTTATGGAAACAGGTGTTGCGGATCCAGATCTTGAAGCTTCCTTCGAAAGGATTCTTGTAGCCTGGAGACCCAGACACAGTGATAAAACACTAGTAGACATGAGCCTTGCATATCGAAATCATGGTCTCATCATGCTCTATGAGATTTGCGGACGACGTAACCAACCCGAAACGAATGGCGTTTGTCGTGGCCCTCCAACAAGAAACGATACACGTACTCGATATGCTATCAGATCTCTGGCTTTTGACAGTCTCGAAAGGCTATTGGAAACGCCGGCGGATGCGGCATGCATTAACTTTCACTCAATGCCTCTTCTTACGGCGGGTGCTCAACTTCAGCAGAACGACACCCTTGTACGAGTCCGGGTCGTCGAAAGATTCAAGGCGTTATACTCGACAAATCGAATTATAGTCAATCTATGGGCTATTGAGTTGCTGGAGGAGCTTTGGGACTTGCGCGACAGCGGCACCCAGGTTTCTTGGCCAGAGTTGCTGTTGTCAAAGGACTGGACTTTGAATTTTGCTTGAGACTCGTCTCACAGATTGTATCTTAATATGAGACCATGATTGGCCTTTATACTCAAGAAATTCAACATCAGGATGTTCTTGACTGCTCCATCGACAAAGGCTGTCCAGCCATCTTCTTACTTAATGGGGGCACCCAACGGATAAGGAAACCCGGTTCCACAGACGGAGCCCCGGCCACTCTGACCTGAGCAACGTTGCGGAGTAATCCATGTCCGCCAACTCGGCCTCCTCAGCATTCCCGAAACCCCTCCGGTCGCACACAACCGACCTCGGCTCCGGTGCCGATAATTAGCCGAACACTACCAACGAGGCCCAGAAATTGCGCATCGCCATCTCCCACGATGTGTTACCCCGCGTACGCATCCATCAATCTAGCAGAGCCCCTCTGAAGAAGCAACGGCCCCCGCATACTTACCCCAGACTCTCCTAGGCCTGCTTGGGCAGGTGATCGACTTTACCCCAACGACTTGCTAGTCATTTCCAGCAGAGGCCAGCGTAGGATAGTCTTGCCAAGCGCAAAGGACCAACCACGTCTTAATCCGCCTGCGGGGTCCTTTTATCAATAGTCGGGCCTCAAGCACAATTGCGGATTCCATGACAGCTCACGGATAAGGGCCGGTAGCAGATCACGGTACTTCAACATGGCGGTGCAGTTACCGTTGCTCGGAATAAATAGCAGGTGAGTGTTTGCAAAACTTGCTACAATGTGCAGATCCACGCCAAGAAGTTCTTTGCGCCATCAACACAGCCATGGGAAACACTCGTCGCTTACTTCTCCCAAGTCTACTTGGCATTGGTAGTGTCTATGCCGCCAGCGCCACAGACTGCGATTCCTTGGCAACTCGGCTCAACCTCCCAGACACCGCAATCCATGAGACGACCTTCATTTCAGCCGGCACAAACATCTCTCTTCCAAACAACCATCCCTCATGTGCAATTCCCTATCAAGTCTCAGATGTCGACATCTGCCGGGTGGTATTCCTGACAACAACTGGCCCGCGCAGTAACATCTCAATGGAGGCATGGCTTCCCCTTGACTGGAGTGGGCGATTCCTGGGAACCGGAAATGGAGGCATGAACGGCTGCATCAAATACGGCGACCTCAACTACGGAGCTTCGCACCAGTTTGCGACCATAGGAACCAACAACGGCCACGACGGAACCTCTGGAGCGCCGTTCCTCGAAAATCCTGGAGTCATTGAGGATTACGTCTATCGAGCCGTGCATCTCGAGGCTGAGTTAGGAAAGGCTATTGCGGAGGAATTTTACGGAAAGAAGCACACGAAGTCGTACTATCTTGGCTGTTCCACTGGCGGCAGGCAAGGTTTCAAGGAGGCCCAGTCGTTCCCCGAGGATTACGATGGCATTGTAGCTGGAGCCCCCGCTTTCGACCTCATTGCGCTGATGTATTGGACTGGGCAGCTCTTCATCAAGACTGGGACGAATGAGTCTTCGACCTTTCTGACGCCAGCTGAGTGGGAATTGGTGTACGCGGACATTTTGAAGCAGTGTGATGGCTTAGACGGGCTTGAGGATGGGCTGTTGGAAGACCCCAACCTTTGCCAGTATCGACCTGAAGGGCTCATCTGTGCTGATAGCACATCGGAGTCATGCTTGACTGGCGAACAGGCCGCTACGGTTCGCGCCGTTTTCAGTCCAGTCTACGGTGCGAATGGGAGGTACATCTATCCTCGTCTCCAGCCAGGAGCAAATGCCACCGCTAGACTGCTCAACGGAGAACCACACCAATACCCCTTGGATTGGTGGCGATATGTCGTCTACAACAACACCGAATGGGACCTTTCTACGATGGGCCCGGAAGACTACGAAGTAGCCTCGAAGCAGGATCCGTGGGGTGTCTCCACCTGGCAAGGCGATCTGTCGGCGGCTAGAGATCAGGGGGTGAAGATTTTGCATTACCATGGCCTGCAAGACAACGCGATCAGCAGTGACAACTCTGAAAGATATTACGACTACGTTTCTCGGACGATGGGGCTGCCTTCGTCGGAATTGGACGAGTTCTATCGGTATTTCAGGATCTCTGGCATGGCGCATTGCCGTGATGGGGACGGCGCTAGCATGATTGGCGGCAACCCCGAGACATTGGCCTCGTATGAGCCAGATTCGAATGTGCTGGCAGCCATTGTCAGATGGGTTGAAGAGGGGGTTGCGCCTGATTACATTCTTGGTAGTCGGCTGACCGAGTCTGGGGAGGTCGATCTGCAGAGGAGGCACTGCAAGTATCCAGCCCGTAATGTTTTCAAGGGCCAGGGTGATCCTACTCAGGCTGATAGCTGGGAATGTGTGTAGCTCATTTAAAGACGTGTAGTATATATCACAAAAAGCGCACTCTCACTAGATACGAGTCTCTAGAGACCCCCAGAGACTTACAAAGAGCAAAACTGAGGCTGTGGATACCTTCAAAATACCGTGTCGCGTAATGAAGTCCCGTGTTTTTGTGTACCTTAGCAATTGAATTGTATTACTGAAAGGTCACCAAGTAGTCAAAGTCTCGAAGAAAAAGAGTCAATTTAGCAAGTATGGGGGTCGAATTTGACTTAATTGGACTTGCGGTAGCGCTGTTCCGAGGCAGCTTCCCGATACCACATATTATGAACCACTCCTGCGTCGTCAAGCCGCATTGCCCATGATTATCGGCGCCCAGCCATCCTACATGTACCAACACCCCTCGATTGGGGTTCGCGGCTCATCTAGCGCAGTCCCAAAACTGAGGTGCTTAACATTCTCACTCGTTCGGCATCTCCATTCAATATGACGATACCACTCATGTGGCATCTCAACCTCGCCCCATTTTAATAAGTGAAGCGAAATGTTCTTATCCAGAGCCGGATCAAATGCTTCGCTTCTGTGTGATATGCTTCCACTCGTTTCCGGCACCAGCTCTTCAAGCTCCGTATCCTCTTGCTCGTTGACCGTGTTCTCATTATCAATGAGTCTGGGAACCTTTGCTAGAGGTGAAACTCGACATGCTGCCATCATAGCTAGCGAGTTTGATCCCACTATTGGCATAGATCCGGGTAAGTTTCTCCGAGAGATCGCGATTGGGAAGAGGACCATCAGGGATCCAAGCAGGATAAGAATCAAGGTCGGCACGGACAGACTCCCCACTACGACAGTGGCATTCTCGGGCAGACTGAGCGCATCATGTGCAAAATCGTTCGTAGGCAGAAAATAATCTAATTTGCCACGTCATCAGTCTTTTCCGCTCACGATGGAGGCCGAGCTTCGACTCACCACCTTGGAAGACCGAAACAAATAGAACATTGGACATTAGCCAATGCATAAGGGTGCTTAATAGCATCAAAGTTAAAGTGTACTTGTACGGCAGTTGCAAGCGATGAGTTGCAATTTGCTGGCCTCTTGAATCCTTCGTTAGCCCACGTGTAGCTGACACACAGGGAGCACATTAATACTCCCGAATGAAACACCGACCGGGAATGATTGGAAAAGGCTCACCTTGGTCGCGTCACGCGCAACGGACGATAACCTACATAAAAGAGAGCCCACTCGCGGCTCATCTCTAGCCGCGTGAGGAGAGAATTGTACGTGAGATACCAGAAAGAGAGAAAGAGTTGCGGAATATTGACGACAATAGCCGACGATAGAAAAGGCGAGCGATCTCCAACCGCTGTTAGAATACTGCTTGCGCCCTCGGAGTCCAAGTTATTCCATTCTCTTTGGGTGGCATAGGGTTAGAGTAGTACATTGCTACATGCTCAAAAGACGACTCACAGAGGCATGTGGCTTTTCAGCTGGACCGAAAGCGCGGCTGTCAAAAGAATGATTCCAAGCATGAGAACAGTGTATGTTTTGATCCAAACTGGTCGAGGCACAGCTGACGCTTGTTTTCGTTGCACATTGGCCCATTTCTGAGGGCCCATTGCGTGATACAATGTTATTGCCTTGTTATCTCGGACAAATTGCTGGGTTATAATACCAATGTCTAACAATTTATCGTCCTGTAATGCGACAAACGAGGCAATGGCGTCTCCTGGGGTGACAAGCGACTCTTGCGTGCCTAGAACTCTTATAATCACAACACAAGTTATGGTTTTGAGTAGTATTGACAGCACAACTGAGAGGAAAAGAGGCTTTGATAATGCAACGGAACAAGTGGAGTTCCTTGGCTCTGCTAAGCAATGTGATATTTCCATCAGAGGAGAGCCGGCTTCGATGGAGAAATAGGGCGACTCGAATTGGAATCCAAAGCGTGATTTGTCTCTTGAAGCCGAATATAACGACCTGTTGAAAGAGTGCGGTAGGTATGATCGATGAAACCAGTGAGTCATGTTGAAAATCCACGGCTCATCGGCAGGCCATGTATCCCCTTCTTCAGGCTCATGCAAAAGTTCAAGACATTCGTGCCGGCAGAAAGGAAGGTTCAAGGTTACGTCGGTGACCCTTCCCCCATACTGCGAGCCGTACATGTCGCACTGCTCTGAGAGCCATAATGAATTCGTCTGCATTCGTGGGACGACCGACTCCCAGATCTTATCGGCAGTAGCAGATAAATCCCAAATCTCAGATCTCTTCCAAGCTTGACCCTTGATGACTAGAATAACATTCCTGTAGTCAGTTAATCCAGAGCATGTTCCTTGAGAGTACATACGGCGGCATTCTAATGGTTCCAGCCTCTTCCAATTATGTGCTGCCGCCGCTGCTTGGGAGACGCTGGTCGCTTGCTCGACAAAGTCTCCATCAAAATAACATTTAGCTGCTAGAGGATAACCCGGATATTCCTGGCATTCCCACGGAATGTCGGAATATGACTCGTTTGACGTGGTTTCGCGTGTTATCAGACTAGCGCCAGGAAGATAGTACGGGCTACCCTCAACAAAGGGCTCGGCGGCAACAATGACGTGAAAATCCCCCATGCGCGTCTTTATGGGAAATACGGAGCTGTTAAAGATCATGTGGATGGGTATCGATGTGAGTAAGAGAGCTAGCCAGGCTGTGGTCTTGAATCTGCAGAGGCGGAAGGCGTTTCTCCAGGAAGGGATACCGATATCTAGCCATTCGTCGTTGGCATGAGCTCTGTCTACCTCCTCTCTGGACGGTGCGTTCAGAACCTGCATAAAGAAGTTCGAAGAAGCGAGTGTAATAGTCGATAATATGTTTAGAAGTAGATGTAGGGCAGTGTTCGTGGCCGTGATGTTGCCGCTTTGACAATCCGCAGTATAAACCACCCATGCCTGGATGAAGCTGGTTTTTGTGGAGATGGATGCGAACAGAATGCCAAGAAGTATGAGAAATATCACTGACATCCCTCCGAGATTCAGAACGGCTGTCCTGCGCCATCCGCTGGGCAGCCATTTGTCCTGGTAGAGGTTGATGTTCTTGACAATCTTTGAAACGAAGGGCATTTTATAGTGAAGTGGACAAGGGAGAGTATACCAAGTCGGATCTCAAGAAGTGTATGATAAACAACCTGGGCTTTTCGTTGGCAGTGGGCTGACCATCCTTTTACATTGAGGATTGCGTTCGGTGACATCGGCGCTTGGGGCAGCGATCCTGATTTCCTTTTACTACAGGGCACAAAAATATCAATAGGGGCTGATGACGACTACCATAGGCACCCGCAGCCGTGACAAACACCAATTAGAGTGGCTGTTGAGCTTCTTGGCCACTGGGATAACTTGATCTGGTCTAGACGATCAGTGGCACCCTCTCACAGTCTCAGTTGCCTGAAACACCCAACGGGTGATAGCATTTGAGCAACATGAAAAGACGTCAACCTGCGAAGTTATGCAACGGCGAAAAAAAAGACGGACTAATCAGCCTAAAGCCATCCAGGGTCTTGACAAGCCAATGAGGGCAATTCTTGGTACAGTCCCAGTGTTGGAATGCATCATGGGTCACTCCATCATCCATGTCATCTTGATATGCTGTGTCTACGGCACTGCCTCTCTCTACTCTGTGCTGCATAGCGTGTCCTTCGTAGATAGTGGGCCTATACTATTAACTCTAGGCTTTCTCGTCATTTTCAAAGAGACCGCCGATTTTCCTGTACTAGAATGGCTATATTTCCTATGTTATAAACTTACTTACTACTTACTTACTACTTACTTACTACTTACTTACAACCTACTTACTATCGTCTTTATCGTCGTCTTCGTCGTCGTCTTCGTCGTCGTCTTCGTTGTCGTCTTCATTATTATCTTCATTATCATCCTCACTATTCTCACCTTAATCTTTATTATCCCTATTATTATTATTATTATTATTAGTAGTAGTAGTAAATATTATATTTAATAGAATATATTAATAGTAAATTTTGCTGGAAATATAGCAGCTCTAGTATAGCAAAAGTAGGCTTTTTAAAATAACGATTTAGGAGCTACCTAAGCACAGCCTTATTTATTAAACAGGCTTACCTCATACATAAGCACCTGGCTCTAGCTAACGCACCCCAGCCTCCCAATACCGCCGTCAACCCCGTGAACAGAATAACGCCCCCATACTCACTACTGTAACCCCAACTCTTCCCGTCCCTCACCCACCCACCGCTAGTCAACAAGGCCACACTCAGAGGCCCACTGATCACGTTCCCAATACCCCTCCCACCAGCCAATAGACCAAAGATGAACCCAGTATCCAGCGCCGGGCTCTGAGCCTTTAGCTCCGAGAGCACACCAGACCACGTGGAGCTGAACCCGCCGGCGAAGAAGCCATATGTGATGCTGAACACAGCTAGCAGCGCTGTCTGGCTCGAGAAACCCCAGAACAGGAACACAGCCAGCGCGGAGCCGATGGTTGAAATGAGAATCACTGTCGTGACGCGTAGGTGGTCGCCAAGACTGCCCATGATGATGCCGCCGGGGATAGAAGTGACGTTGATCAGGACAAGGAGAGCGGTGGCGATGGTAGTAGAGACGTGAAGCTCCTGGACAGCATAGGTGGTGAGGTAGGTGTATGGCAGAAAATAGCCCAGAGATTGCAGAATATTGCCGATCTGAAGCATCCAGAAGGAGGGTAGGTGGATAAAGTTGAGGCTGATTCGACGGACGGCGGTGGACTGGGAGACAGGGATGCGGGGTTTGAGGAAGTAGATGAGAGGTGCCGATAAGAGAACCTGTCGACTTGTGAGCAGATCACATACCTGATCCGTATTGGATGCCTCATACCGTTGCGACACTCCATGCTCGAAGTGTGGTCGTAGGCCCGAATCTCTGCAATAGTGTTTCCATTGCGAAGGGGATCCCGACTCCAGCCGCCGACTTCCCAGCCCACATAACACCATACGCGAGTCCCTTACGCTTTATGAACCATTCATCGAGGTAGAGGGTTGTAGGGGTGAACATGAGTCCGCAGCCGAGGGCGCAGATCACACCTTGTGTTGCGATCAATTGCCACACTTTGGTTGCGAAAGAGGATATGAGAAAGCCGGCGGCTGTTAATATCAGCCCGAGCGGACCAAACCAACGACGTAAACGGGGCCATCGGCTCAAGATGGTGAATGTGAATGGCGAGATGAGATACATGATACCCTACACTCATCAGCACATGTTGAAGAGCTTGCTTTTTGACTTCGACGAACCGTCATTGTAGTACCAATCACAGCGATGTTGTTCGCATCGCCCTCGATTTTATCTGGGTGACTACTATAATATTCTTGAAATACACCAAAGGCGAGAGAATAGCCTGATGAACGTCAATTGCTGTGCTTCGGCAGAGTGCAAAGATCGACTCACCCCATACAGGGACTTGGATCAGCGAGCATCCAGCCAAAACAAGCCACGCTTGTCTGCCTCTGTCGGCGGAAGGAAGCGATGGCTGTTCGATCTCGGTGGCTGTCTGTTGTTGTTCGACAAGGGGGTGAGGTGAGAATTCATAATCGTGTTGGCCCACTCTGTCGAGCTCGATAATCTGGGGTTGAGACGCCATGATGATCAACGACGATGACAGAATAACTTCGCTTGTAGCCACGTTGAAGATGAGTCGAGAAAATCACGATTTAAGAGGTTGAAGTACCTCGAGAAGATATGATCTGCCAAGACATGGAGATTGATTGGCTCGGTGTCATCGGTAAGGCGCCGCTAACGCTCCGACGTCGGGGAAACCATCACGTGCAAGGCAGATTCAAATAATGAAACCGTGTACGCATGCTGTCACTAGTAGAATTATGAAATGACCCAGGAAAATATTGCTGCTGCACTTACCATGCGCTGATCTATCCACTGAGCTGGCTATTGTGTGTAAGCTCGTCCGCATGGACGGCGACGATGAGCCACAGGTGTAACAACTTCAGTCCGATCAGGCATCGCGCTGCGGGGTATATAGGAGTCATCTATGAACAGACACATCGCAAAAACCAGAACAGATATTAATTTATACTATTAACTTGTGCGAATCGTGACCCGTCCCACTCCTCATTCCGAGCCTCAATAACGAAGTTCAATCTTTGGCCGATCATGCCTGATGGCGCCCCCTCCGGCTGGAAAAGCTGCGTATGTCTGTCCAAGTTCCATCCTGATAACATGGTATGCCAGGCGCAGTGTTCCCTCTAATTGTCGACTCAATGGTAAGCCAAGCAGGAAGATGGTGAACAAAGCGCTCGAGGTGGCCCAGCCGAAGCAGAACCAGATCAGCCACCTAGCTGTAGACAGGACCCAGTAGAGCAGGATTGCCGTCGGAGAAGTTTGATATTGAGACATTCTACTCTGCTCGTCATCTGCAGGTCGTGCTTGCAGTCTAAGGTTTGCCATGTCGGAAACCGTAGCCGCTATATTGAAATCTGAGCCGTTTGACTTGCCGATGACCAACAATCGTGAAAGGTTTCGAATATGTCCTGGAAAGACTTGAGTCAGAAAGCGAGTCTTCATGACGAATGCAACTATTGGGAGACGCACCAATCGAAAAGCAGCTTTGTGAAGTCGTAATAAGCAACCTGGATGATGTTCGTCTTCACTTATCCCCCTGCAACTTAGTGAGATTGGAGAATGCAGGAATTCCAGTAGCTGTAAAACGATGTTTTGGGAGAGTTAATATTTGTATGTACACAGTTGCCACGCTAGATGAATAAGAAAACCCATGGGCATCCCTCATTTATGAGTCGCATCATCAGAGCGAAGCGCCCATCTCCCTAAACAGGACCAACAGGCGGGTGTGGCTTATGATCACGAAAATGACCAAAGACAGGGGGTGACTTAACACATCAACCCAGGTGACGCGCACCATCTGGCCCTACAAAGGCCGGAATTATCTGCTCCAGGGTGGCACAGCATGCAGAACGCGTCTCACAGGTTGATTCCGGGCCTCGGATTAAATCGTTGATGTGAGATTGTGTCACGTTGGGATAAGGCGGATGACATTGTTTTTTTGTGGGCAAGGGGGGGAAGGGAGCACATGCTGCTGTTGGCGCCCTCAAGATGTCCACGTTTGCGAGGTGGCTCATGATTGGGTGGCAAGATGAGCCTTCGCTGAGGCGCGTGTGGTATTGTGGTTGGTTGGACATGCGTGCCTGCGTCTTTCTTGGCATTTAGGCGAATGTTCGAGGCGACCAACGCTACTTGCACAGAGTACTCGTAGTCAATCATCCTGAGAGGTGTTCGGGAACGAGAAGCGTGGTCCGTTCGTGACATGTTCGGATGTCCCTGGACTAAGATCTCGGGCCGAAGCGTCTTCACTAAATTGCCGAGCTAGGAGAAAAGTCGAAGAAACGAAACCGCCAATAATTATGCGTGTTGCAAGCTGAAGACAGTCTTAAATATCGCTGGCCTGTCATAATGTCATTCGTCGAGCGTTGCCAGCACGAATGCTGAAGTGTCGGAGTGAGGTCTGAAGCGTCAGCGCCCCACAGCAAAAGGGTTGTCGTGGTGTTGGATGCTTCGTTTGACAGACGTCAGTCACAATTCCACCTGCTGTACGTTTCTGAAAGCATTGAAATGAGATGGCAGTCTCAGTTGTACTAGGGACGAAAGAAGCTGAGATGACGGGAGAATGAGATAGATGTACAGCCCTCAGCAAGGGACGCATAAAAGGCAACTGCACCTGAAACGATGCTGCCGAAAGAAACTCGCGGGGCAGTAACGTCCCAGTATCCACTGCGGCGGGCAGGTGGGGCAGGCGGTGAAGGGTGAACCCCTAAAACCTTCCTTATCGGCACCTCCCGGCGCAGCTTATCGCTTGACGCTAAACCCAGACCAGACCAGTTTCGTCAACTTCCCTGTCGTCACTGGGAAATTTTCCCCCTTCACATCAACAACAACCACGGTCTAGATTCCCTCGCCGTGAGAAAACAACACCTCACCAGATCAGACTCCCAGACACACATACAACACGATGGATCGCGGAAGAGGCAACAACAACCGCCGTCACCCCAGACGCGACAATCGCCGTGGAGGCGGCGGTGGCGGAGGCGGCAACAACGACAACCCTAGATCTGGTGGTGGCGGCGGCGGCCGTCGCCAGCACCAGGACCAGGAGCAGCGCGAGCAGAGAGCCCAGCCCGCTCCGTCTTCAGCAATTCCCCAGACGGCCACGCCTCCCCTCACCGAAGCCGTTCCCAAGGACACGCCGAGGTTCGCCGATATGGTCGGCGTCCACCCGTCCCTCGTCCAGGCCATCACCGAGGACCTCAAGTTCGACCACATGATGCCCGTCCAGGCCGCCACGCTGGATGAGCTCCTCCCCCCCAAGCGCAGTGACTGCCTTGTCCAGGCCAAGACAGGTACCGGAAAGACCATTGCTTTCCTGCTTCCCGCCATCCAGACCCTTCTCACCCAGAACCGCGGCCGTGGGGGTGGCATCTCCTTGCTGGTCATCTCACCCACTCGCGAGCTTGCCATGCAGATCGCCAAGGAAGCGGAGGGCCTCCTGCAGCGTCTGCGCCAGTACCGCGTCTGCATCGCCATCGGTGGCACGAACAAGGACCGCGAGGAGAAGCAGATCCTCCAGGGCTGTGACATCCTCATCGCCACGCCAGGCCGCCTGATCGATCACATGGCCAACGAGTACATTCAGGACTCCTTCCGCAACCTCGACACCTTGGTTCTCGACGAGGCAGACCGTCTTCTCGACATGGGCTTCATGCCTGCCTTGAGGGACATCGTCCGCGCCCTGCCTGACAAGTCCAAGACGAACCGTCAGGGCATGCTCTTCTCCGCCACCATCGCCGCCCACGTCCAGCAAGTAGCAGGCCTCGTTCTCTCCCCAGGCTACAAGTTCATCTCCACCATTCCCGCGGGCGAGGCCAACACCCACGAGCGCGTTCCCCAGCACCTCATCAAGGTCCCCAACTTCGCCTCTGTTGCGCCTGCCATGGTTGGCGCCATTCGCGAGGAGGCCGCCTTCGTCGGCCCTGAGACCTTCAAGGCGATCATCTTCGCGCCCACCGCTGCCCTGGCGGATTTCTATGGAGACATCCTTGCCAACATGCCCAGCATGCCGCAGGCCTCGGTCTTGCACTCCCGCATCTCGCAGGGCAAGCGCACCAAGATCACCAACGACTACCGCGACGCCAAGACGGGCGTCCTCGTCGCCACGGATGTCATTGCCCGTGGCATGGACTTCCCTGGCGTCACCACCGTCTTCCAGGTCGGTATCCCCGCAGACAAGGAGTCCTACATCCATCGTCTTGGTCGTACAGCTCGTGCCGGCGCCGAGGGCCGCGGTATCTTCATCGTCACCGACCTCGAGGACTTCTTCCCCCGCTGGCAGCTTAAGGAGATCAACTTTGAGCAGCGCGCTGCCGACCTCTCCTCGGCGCAGGAGGTGTTTAACGTCGCGGAGCAACGCATGGATGAGGCACAGAAGGCGAAGATCTACCAAGCCTGGCTCGGCTACTACAAGAACTGGATGAAGCAGTTCAAGTGGGAGAAGGAGGACCTCGTCTCAGAGGGCAACGTCTTCGCTCGCGACGCCCTTCGATGCCCCGAGACGCCGTCCATCGGAAAAAGCACCGTCGGCAAGATGGGCCTGCGCGGTACGAGAGGTCTGGTTGTTGTGCCTGACGCGCCCAAGGGCCGTCACGGACGCGGTGGCGGCGGCGGCGGCGGCGGCGGCGGCGAGGGACGCAGCGCCGGTTCCGGTGGTCGTGGCAACCGTGGAAGACGTGGGGGAAGAGGTTAGGAAGGTATTTCTCACGATCACGATATGTGTTTAGGGCGATGAGTCGGCAGTTTGCTTTCATTCCCCATCTTTGAGCTGTTGCTACATCTTGATACCCCCTCATACATCTTCGTACGACGGGATGGGGACATCCACCTGGTATACATAGGCTGGCGTTGGGCATAGACTTTGCTTTTTCGGTATGAATTGGGCGGGCTTAAATATAGAAGGATCATTCAGGGGTCTCGCAAACGTCGGGCACAATTACTTCGTGAATTATATAATTGACGTTCATGGCTTCTGAGGGCGGTTCAGCCGGTAAATGTACGTCCCAACCTCGACCCCATGCGCCATCGTCTTTCCCTCCCCGACGACCTCAAACCCACACTTTCGCAGCACCTTCTCACTGCCCACATTCCCATCATGAATATGCGCCTCAAGAAAATCTCCCCCTTCGTCATCCTCCTCCTCCTCCCCCTCGACTACCTTCGCCACCTCCAATAACCCGGACCCGATCCCAGGCTTCAACCCGCCCAGATACCGTCCCCAATACTCTTCCAAAAACGCCCGCAAAGCTTCCGTCGCGTATCCCCGTCCCCACGACGCGCGGGAAAAGATGTAGAATATCTGCGGGGGCGAGGTTATCCCCACGAAACCAATAACCTCACCTCCTTCCCCTTCCTCATCACCCCCAGGAGACGAGGAGTCAGGGGGAGGGGGTACAGTCACCGCAAACGAAAACGTGCCGCTCTTCATCATGAGCTTAATCCGCTCCACGCTGCGTGACTTTTCCGCGACGGGCTCCGTTTCGACGCCGGGCCTGTCCGTCCGTCAGCT
>JABGLZ010000678.1:0-46441 GCA_014705045.1 Colletotrichum theobromicola | reverse complement strand
AAAAAGGGATACAAAAAAAAAAAAAAAGGCTTACATGTACCGCATCACCGCCGGATCGACGCGCATCCCATGAACAGCCTCCAGATCCCCCGCCACCACGGCCCTGAGACGGAGACGCGGGGTCGTGAGGGTGATATCATGCTGCGGCGGGATGGACGCTAGCTCCGTCATTTTTTGGTTGAGTAGTCTTCACCTTGGTCCTTTGGTCGCTGGGACTTTTGTGACGCTTGCTGGGCTGGGGACTTGTTGTTCGAGATGGATACCTACTCAGTATCGCGAATTAGATAGACGAGAAATATCCTCCTCTTCGACAAGGTAGTTTGTCATAAAGTAACCGTCTTATCAATTCCAACATGCTGTCAGTCACCACGTAAGCTGCATCGAATCCTACAAAGAGGTGCCGCACACCCGGCGCACCGTCGGCCGAGACGGCGATCCACTTCGGAGATATGGGGTCGATGGATGCCTACCGTACTACAGTGTAACGGGGCCAACGAGTCACAGTACGTGAGGTTGGCAGATGACACCAAGTATGATCTTTAACGCGTCCACGTTTATTCATCCCCCTTCTGATACATGTATACACTTAACAAAACACGTCGCTTAGATCTACCTCAACCAAGATCCGGTCTCATTGGACCGCCGAGGTTTGGTGATGGACAGATGCCCCGCCCAGAAATGCTTCCATAGCCGCCGGAACAAAATTCCCCTCCAGATTGGTTTTGTGATATCGCCATTGACATCGCCCGCCCTACCGACTGCTCCCCATGATATTTTGCCACACCAGATATGAAGAGAGAGGTATTGTATGAAGAACCGAACCGGCCCAAACCGCCTGCTGAAACCCGCTGGCAAAACGTTTTTGATGACCCTTACCAAACACCGACCATGCCGCCGTTCCGATATCCGCCGCCCTTATCCCCCCGTTTCCTGTTGTCGTATGGCGTATTGTCGCCTGGTCCTGATTGATGTGGTGGTTGTGGTTGCTGCTGTCGGTCGCCCATAGCCTGGCCGTCGACGCCACCGCCGGGGCCTTGCGGCGGGCCTCCTACGGGGCCCCCGCCGGTTGCCATACGCTCGTGCATCATCATCCCGTTGCCCATGTCGGGATATGCCTCGCGGTGGGTAGCGTACCCGGGTGGTGGACCCGGATCGGGGTATTCTCTTGGGCCGGTACCGCCGCTGCCTGGGCTCCATGCGGTTTCAAATCCTTGCATACCTATCCCCGTCATGTCAGAGTTGCTTCGCGTGAGCCCAAGAGGACTCATAAGGTCGACGCTGCTGGCGTCCATCTCCACTCCGCCCATGCTGCCCATTTCCCCGGCGCCGAGGTCGATGCCTAGTCCCATACTCTGCATGCCCGGTTGTTGGTGGTGCATCGGAGGACCGGTCAGGTCGAGGACGGGCTGGTTGCCGTTGTTCTCCTCGTTTTCGTCAAACACCTCTCCGACGACGGTACCCCTCTGCTGGCCCCACCCTGGAGCCTCCATCACGCCATGCTGCGCTTGATTGTGCGCAGCCATCATCGCCGCAGCGACGGAACCCACCGCAGACATGGCCGGGCTGAGTTGTGTCCTCATGCTTCCTGGGTTCTCGCCGGCGGCTGTGAGCAGCTTGTCGGCGAACTGCTTTCTGGAATTGTCGCTTGCGCTGAGCGTCTTGATGAAGAACTCAATCGGGTCCAGGCTCGCTCCTTTCCTCCCGCTGCCAAGTACGCCCATCTCGCCCGAAGTAAAATCCATGGCCGTCTGGAACCCAACACTCTCGCAGGCACCGAGGACATTGACGCACCACGTGCCGATCTCGAAAATCTTCTCCATGATGCCCATACCGTGCACCTCGACAGCCTTGCTAGGCAGACTTGCCAGGATCGACGCCGTGTCGCGAGCGACCGTGAGGGGAAACGAGAAGCACATGCTATTTCCCCCGCTTACGCCGCTACTAGACGGCACCCCGCTCGAGTCCGCCGGGTTTGTCCAGCTCAACAGGCCCTGCCGCATCGACGACTGCCACACAATCAGCCGCAACCACTGCTGCGTGATCAGCAAGTCCGCCTTCTGGATATCTGTCGGCTCCGGCCCGCCCGCATCTCGGCCGGCGGACGCCGCTCCAAATGACCCGACGAATTGCCCCTGATGCTGATGCTGTTGGTGCTGTGACGGCGGCGATCCCCTCGCATTCCGCGGTCGGAGGAACGCGGGAGGGAGGGATAGAAGGTTTTGCAGCGCCAAAAAGGTTGTCGCGCTGACGCGGGGATCAGACCCCTCGTTCCATGCGGTCACGAACGATTCGTCGAGAGGTGTGTACGATGAAACGAGCTGCAAAAAGCCGGCGTGGATATCCGGCGCCTCGTACGGGTGTCGCGTCGTCGGTAATGAGGGTGTCCTCTTGAAGGTGATCGGTTTGTTGCGCAAGATCGCAAAAGACCTGCAGATGAGGAGTCGACGTGTTAGCAGGTGTTGAGCTATTCGGCGATACGCCCTGGTATGAACATGCGCGGGACTGGGATGAGCGGCCAAAACTAACCTTTCTGTGACAAACAGAATCCAAAAGACTCTCTGCCGACATAGTGTCTCCTCCCGGCTTAGCCCGTAGTAGGTCGAGTCGTCCTGCAGTCCTAGATCCTGTGCGTTCGTCAACGCCTCCCGCAAGTAGTACCACGATTTCCGCGACTGGTTGATCTCAAAGAAGGATGTGCTCAGGTAAAACGACGAAATCACGGCGGAGAGCGACAAATCCTCAAGAAAGTCGTACGACTGCCTTGTCGAGATTGTCTCGTCCAGGAAGAAGCGGCCAACTACCTCCCATGATGTGGGTCCAGGGGCGCCTATGCTTTTGCCGGACATGTGCATTGAGGTGAGGGCGCACATTGCGTAGACGAGGTTCTTCTCGCTCGGGGTCATCATCGGACGGCTGATGGTCTCGCGCATGGCGGGCATGTAGATTAGGGGCATGATGGGGTAAATGTGCTCGTAGTACAGCTCGATCAGCTGGGGAATCATGTGGAAGTAGTTGCGGGTCCTCGGCCGGAGTTCGTCGCTCGAGAAGATGCCTCTGGGTTCCGGGACCTGGCTGTGTGCGGGATTCGAGGTGACGGCGGCCCAGAAGCTCGGCGGTGTCGATGCTGCGGACGCGTTGGACGAGTGCTCATGCGATGCGGCTTCGCCAATGTCGCTCCCGCTCATTCCAATGTCGACACTGTCCACGTTCAGCGGCGGGCAAGCTGCTGATAAGCGACGCCGGACATACTCTGTAGGGCTCTCGAGGGCATTCTCTCCGTTGAAGGGTCTCTGGTTTGGTTGGTGATGGAGTTGCTGCTGTTGCGGGTGCTTTTGCGACGACTCCTTGGCGCGCAGCTCATTAATCACTCTCCCATGCCCGCGTTTCGGGCCCCTCTTCTTGGGGACATGATCGCGCTTGCAAGTGAGAGAAGCGTGCACGCATTGCTCACAGGGAAACTTGCCGTCGCATCGTATTCCTACAGGCCGTTAGCACGATGCCTCGTCTTGCGCAGTTGGACAGAGCGGTGGCGGGGTTGAGGGGTTGAGAGACATGGAATTCCAAGATGCTGACAGTGTCTGATGTGTATGATGGTGTTGGTAGAGTGATGGTGATCATGATGACGTGCAGCAATGCAGCGGCTCAAGGCGGGTTGGTACCATGAAAACGGCAAATTGACTGTCCCGGAGGCAGGCTGCTGGGAAGAGGTAGGATCGCACGAAAGTTCATGAATGCGACGGGCCGAAGAGGGAGGGTAATGAGAAAAAAGCAACGCAATTCAGATCAAAATGCCCGACAATAACGACGATGGTACGGATAGACAGGGCAAGGGCGGCATGGAGGTGACTGGGAAGTGGAACAGAGCAAAACATGGGCGTACTTCTCCTTCGACAGTGGTCGCATACTGTCCTCTTTGGCGGCGCAGACGATGCTCCGGGTGCTGACTGTTGCTGATGATGCTGCTGGCGACTGCTGCTGCTGCTGCTGATTGCGCCTGGTGACTCGGCCTTGACCTCTGCAGAGCCCGCTCTGCTCGCAGCATTTCTCGCAGAATCTGTGTCGTCCATCACTTGAACATGACGCAATGAGAGGGAAAAGGGTCGAGGGGGAACGGTGCAGACAAGTAGGTCGTCACAGGGGGCTGCCGAACGTCAAAAGGATTTGAGCGAGAGATTTCGCGGTGGAGTCGAGGATTTGTGGTTGGTACGAATAGGTAAGGTAGTGTGGTGGTTGAAGCAGAGCAGCAGAGCACGCACCGACCGCAAATCGACTCGGGATGCAAAGGCAAGGAATAAGTCCCAGTGCAGGGCCCAGCCTCCCCCCGGTCGGTCGGTAGCCAGAGTCCACTCGCCGTGACGCCGTCTCCTCTCTCTCTGTCTCCTCAGCCCCTCACCAGCAAGGGGACGGAGCTAAGGCGTAGTGGTAGGGTTCGACGGGAACTTGGGTGTGGATGGTGCCGGTGTCAAAGGGTCGGAGGCACGGAGGGCTGGATGGATGCCGATGGATGCGATGGGTGGAAGCTTGCTTGTTCGAGTTGTACCGTACTGGAGCTGGCTGTCCGTGGAGGGTGGTGGTATGTCGCGGCCGGCGGGCGGTAGCGACAGCGGTGGTCGATGGTGGTCCCCCCTCCCCCTTGGCTTGGTTCAGCTTCCCACCCGTTGCGCGCGTGAGGTGCCGTGCGGTGCGGCGAATGGTGTGGTGCCTGTGAAATGCGGGGAAGAGACAGTCGAGGGGGCGAAAGACGTATGCGATATGCGTCGAGACGGTTTGGTAAGTCTGCCGCAGTGGGAGAAGGGAATGGCCGGCCGAGTCAGCTGATGTGCGGCTTGGTCGCGACCAATGGTGACTGAAAGAGAGCGCCTGCGGTATGTTTTGGAGTGCGAATGCTCCGGGAGGCTCGTGTGTGCGCCGTGGGTGGTGTCTCGTCTGCTTGTGTCTTGACTTGTCCTTGATCTGCAGAGCAGAGAGAGATGGATGGGCGGCAGAGTAGGGCGTGGTGACTCGCGGGTGGTTGAGAGTAGCCCTGTAGCTGCAGGTAGGAGGAGTGCGATGCTCGGTGAGGTTGCTGCAGCTGTGTCGGAGAAGTCTGAAGGTGTCGCCGTCGTGGTTGTCGTCGAGGTCTGGCGTTGGCGTGGGAGTGCTTGGCTGTTGGAAAGGAATGGATACGTCTTGTCTTGGATGAGGTGAGTCTTGGATGGCGTGCGCTTCGAGAAATTCGAGAACCTGTCCTGTCCGTACATACACACGTGTAGGTGTATGCGGGGGAAGGAAGACGACGGGATGTTCAAGACCTGGACCCAATCAACAAGCTAACGTTGACATCGGATGAGGAGCAGTCAGGGCGGCAGTGCGCCTTAAAGGAGGAACCCATCAGCAAGATATGCGATTGTCGTGTCCCGGTCGTGTCGTGTCGTGTCGTGCCGTGTCCACCGACTTGGGTAGGAAAGGTAAGGTATGTGCTCTGAGCGTTGAGAGAGTGCCGCCGGCGCCGCCCGCAGTCGGCCGTGAAACATCATGACCTTGTCTTCTTCATGTTCGTCAGGTCCGGTAAAGGTAGGGAGCTGCGAGCAGCAGCAGCTACTCGACTCGGTGCACCCGTGTGTTCCATCCATTGCTCCTGCTGCTGCTGCTGCTTGCTGCTGGAACAACGCCTCACCTCACAAAAGCTCCTGCTCCAGGTAGGTGGTGGTGGTGGTGGTGGTGGTGGTGCTATGCTATTTTGGAAGCTTTCTGAAATGGAAAGTACCTCCCACACCGGTTCCTGCCTTACAAGTGACCTCGGGACCTACTCCGTAAGGTAGGTACCCATCAATGCTAGCAGCACTATGGGAAGGGCCACAGTCAGGGACCGCACGGCGCTATTCCGGCCCCTCTGGGGACGGCGCCATTCGCCTGGTCCAGGGCAGAGGGAGGGGCGGCATGCTGCTCTGTGCTGTGCTGTGCTGCTGCTGCGTTGCAGTGCTCCCAGGGCTGCTTGATGTTGCTGCCCTTGCCAATTAGTAGGTAACTTAACCTAGCAAGTAGGTAGACATGGTACAGTAGTAACCCCGGCTACCCTGCCCGTCCGTCGCCCGCTGATGCCAAGATCCATCAAAGTGGGAATTGGGATCTCTTTCCAGGTCCCAAAATGTGATTGATTAACGCTTGTGAAAGACTGGAGAGCCCACCAGAGTACCGCCGAACGGATCCAACCGCACACCCCGCCGTTTTGGGCCACACGTGCTTGGCTTCCTGCGGTACATACCTTGCAGTAGTATGTGTTTGGCTGCCGACCCTGACTCCTAGCCTCTACTTACTTAGCACTATGCAGCAGAGTTACTAGAGTGAGGTATGTAGGAGAGCTTGAACGGCGACGACAGGGTTTGCCTGCCCCGAGAGCCTCCTTTCTCTTGTCATGTTGTTTTGCTTAAGGTGCTGCGATAGTGCACATAGTACACGCAGGGCTTCCATCGAAGCTCGGGTCCGCTTCCAAGCCTTCCATCGAAGCCGCATTGTCAGAAACAGAGATAGGGATACCATACCTATCCGTAGGGATAGAGGGAACAGACACAACATTGAACACACAGGGCCCCAAACTCTGCTGAGAATACCACGTTTCGAACCCTTCTTTCCTCCCCTTCGATCCGGAAACATAGCCCGATGCGTACAACTCGCCCGATGACGATGCTCTTCCCGTCTCGTCTGGCCTGATGACTCTGTTCACCTAATCTGCATCGGATCTCCAGACATCTCAACATCGACAACAACCATACATGCCCTCCCCTGGAGGAGGAGTCCCGTCCAGCTTGCTTGCTTGCTTGCCCCTTTGCCCGTTGTTCTGTGCGCCGTGGTACCGGCCGCCATTGTTTGTTCACACGTCAACGTCCGTCATCCCGATCGCGGGCGGATCCCTCTCCTCTCCATTGCTCCATCTATCCTCTCCGCCACCGCCGGCGCTCGTTTTAGCTCTTTTTCCCTACGAACCACCACCGGCGCCGGTTCGTACGCAGCCAAGGCGCGGCGTCCATAACGATCCATCCCAAACAGCGTAGAACACGCGACCTTCTTTCCTAGCAGGACCGAACCACATGAACTGACTATCTGATCTTGACGTTGCGCTCTTTTCCCATTCTGCTCGGACGGCGCCCTGTCAACGGCGCATGGTGAGAAGTGTAAGAAGTACAAAACCCCCCCCCCTAATCGCCATCGGGGGACGCGAACTTAGAGTTTTGACCGCCGCTTCTCAGGTCAATCAGTGATCACTGGCCCCATCTTTTTTTCCTATTTTTTTTTCTCTCTCAACTGAGTGAATATTTCAACGACAGTTCATTCAAAACACCGTTGGGCTGTGAAACAAGACAGCCAGCCCAGCCCCCCGGCCCGGCCAGCCTGGCTAGGGCTGCAGTCGAATTGTGACAGGACCCTATATCGGGTTTGATATAATGAACACACAGACTCGTGACGAGGGTGGTGGTTGTCCTCGGTCGGCATGCTGGGCAGCAAATCGAGAGTCGAGTCCCGGCCGAAATGCCAATCTTCCTGGCCTGGTTCTGGTAGTTCTCTCCATCACTTTCCATTTTCTGCCAGTCCCTCGTCGTTTTTTTGCTTGTGACAAGTTGACTGCGGCTGACTAGCAACAATAATACACATCCACACCCCACCCCCGGCCTTTTTGCTCTTGACAGCAGCGGGCAGCCGCAAAATACCTGACCAGGGGCCCGGGGGGGGTAGGAGGGGATGAGGGAGGGGAGGGGCCATCAATTCTTCACATTGTTTTCGGAGACTGCCGTGGCCCCTGATCTCCCGAAGCCCTGGAGGCTGAAAGTGTGCAATGTTTGAGGTTGATGGCTCACCCCAAATTTGCGGGGTTGCGCAAGAAAAAAGAAAAAAAAAGAGAGGTGTGCCCGTGTGTCCTTGCTCGATGACAGGCCGGGCCCTATGATGATTGAGATCGGCCGAGAGATTCACCATGGGGGCCGGTCTTGGCGAGTCGTGATAATGGACTCTCAATCAACTCACGAGGATCAGATTGATACCCGTACACTACTATATCTTATGAAAAAAGTACGGTGCATACGCGTACCTATCAGAGAAGAGAAGCCTTCTTACTGGTGGCAAATATACACCAATACTTTCCTCCTCCTCCCGAGCATCCGTGGAAACCGTGGGACCGTACATAGTCACAAAGCTAGTGGCTGTTCTTTAATTTCCAAGAGCCGTCTTTTTGCCTGCCGGGAAGGGCAAAAGATCTTCGTACCCTGCTTTGTCGTCTTTTTGTGATAGCTTCATTCGCTATATGTGCGCAATATTGGAGGGGGGGTAACTCCGTAGGGTGGTAGGTTCCAGGCTGTTGGTGTCGCCAGCGCCAATGCTACGTTGCCAAGTCCCATCACAGCTTGACGCCAAAAATGACTCCAAAACATCACCAGCATCCTTGGACCCGTTTTGGGGGTTCTATTAGAGTTTTCTCTTTGCCACAACTCCGGGGTTATCTATTGGGCCAAGTCACAATGTACCGTATAATGCCCATCTATTGCTTTTATCATCGCAGCCCGGTAGTTCTGATGATCTGTGGATATATGTCCTTGACATGGGCTTTTGAGTAGTCTAGACCGCGGGCCTGTGTAGACGCCCGCAGGGGATCCCGTTGAAAGGCGGACAGGGCAGGCTGGGAGTTGTTGTAACTTGTGGGCTTCTCTCTCGGGAGGAGGGACTGGCGAAAAGGCAAAAGGTGAGAGGCCGTCCCGTCGGAAAGGTACGCCCCTGACCTTGACCAAAAACCCCTCCCTCTCCCAGGTATCCGTATCCGTAGAGCAAAAAGGAAATTTTAAATTGGCAACATACACACATTTGATCTGCCCAAGCATCCATCGAACGGGTAGCCGTGAGGTACCACATCGTGGGTTTTTCCTGCGCCTTTCGTCTTAGCGCCGCCGTTGTGGCACCTTTCCCGGAGGAATGGGTCCCCATCATATTGAAGAAAGCCGGGACCGGGAATGGGAATGGTCTCAGCTCCTCAGCTCCTCACTCCTCACTCCTCCGCTGCTGTCCATTTCGTGAAGTGGGCTTGGCAGCATGGTCCCTGCTGCGTGATTGACTCGGGCGGGCGCAAGCTTGTGATGGACAGTGCGCAACGCATGAACGGGTGAATAAAATGGGTGAATTAGCGGATAGGGACGGATAGGGTCGGCAGGCGAGGCTGATACGAGCCGTATTAACGGCCATCGGATCTGGTTCCGTCGTCTGAAGGGGAGAGGCTGCGGTGCGGGATACACGGGAGCCGGCGGCCCTTGGGGGCCCTTTGAGGGCGGCGGTCGGTGAAGGCATTCCCGCACCAGGAAATCTCGCCCGGAGCTAGCGATGAGACGACCAACCCAACCATGCAGGAACGAGAGCGAGCTGGGCAGTATTTTCTCTTTCTCTACCCTTCCCTTCACCCCTTTGGAGTTCTGTGGAAATTCACTTTTCATCTGCAGGAATTACTGATGAGCGATGGCACGTCTGAGCGCAGTGGACTATCCAACTGCCAAAACGAGGCACCGCACAATCCAATCTGCTGCCTTGGCCCCCTCCCCCCCCGGATGAAGGATCATGATGGAAAGTTACGACGCGGAGATGGCGCGCGCGCACACCCAGCACTTTGCGGAGAGTCGGAGAGAGAGAGAGAACAGCTTTTTGCCAAGCTTCACAGGAACACGAAGCTCAGGTCGTAGCGAGAAGCACGAGCTGGGCAGCATGTTTCCGTTATGGCGTTGCGCGCGATGTGACGATGAGACATTGACGGTCAGAACCAACTGCCGGGTATCAGCTTTCACACCTACCCCCCAGCCAGCAGCATCGACACGCCGGTATCATCGGGATGCCGTTATACAATAATCATATGTCCGAGTTGTCCGTCCCGACTGCCCAACACGAATATTCTCGGCTTGAGCATCCGACAAGCACATGCATCAATGCCGAAGGATTTCTGGCCACGAGGGACCTGGAAGGCGTTCCCGAGCTCTGGACCTCAGGGGTCAGGAAGTCCAGGAACTCCAGGAAAAAAATACGGCTGCAACCAACGCACGCCGGAGACGAGGGAGAAAATCTGACGGGAGCCAACACCGGTGGGAGACAACACGTTGGGGGCAGACGCTAAGAGAGACAACAACGTTGAGAGAATCTGGGACGACAGTAATGCGTAGTGAATCTCTGCAATTCGCCCTCTGATGCTTCGGTGGTGTATCGATACAGAACATATATGCCAAACGCCAATGCTATACAGAATCTCTGTTCAGAGCTCCTCCTTGAAGAACTGCTCCTCGCTGCCCTCCTGCTGCTGCTGCTGCTGCTGCTCCTCGTCCCTGCCAGCCTTCTTCCCCTTCCCCTGCCCATCCTCGTCCTTGTGGTCGACAATGCCTCGGATCTCTCGCGGGTCGCCCGGTTGTTCAACCACTTCGAGCTTCCAACCCTTATCACCAGCGATCTTTTCAAGCTCGGCCCTCATCTCCTCAACCAGCTCCGGGCTCAGGTCCATCTTCTCGAGCTCCTCCTGGTTGAGCACCTTCACCTCCCCACCGTCGGCCTTGCTCTTGGCGCTAGCGATAATCTCAACCAAAGGGCCCTGGTTGCGGCCAGGCAGGTAGCTCCGAGGGGGCGCCAGCTTGGCAGGGGGCTTGCCCTCCTCGTCCGCGTCAGCCAGCACGTTGCGGGCGCCGACAATGACACCGCCCACATTGACACCCTTCTGCGCTCTATCCCTGACGTTGGGGTCCTGCTGCTGCTGGCCGCCGCCGGGCTGCTGCTCCAATTCCTGCTCGCTACCCTTGGCGCCGGGGTCCTGGACGGCATGACCCACCATCGCCTCCTGCGCCTCAAGCGTCTTCAGGCGGTGCCATTCAGCTTGTGCCGCGGGGTTGTCGGTGGGAATGATGAGCTGGCAGCTGATGGGGTTCGCGCTCGTTGCCCTAGGCGGCAGGAAGGCCACGTCGTCGCAAAGGCGTGGGGTGTTGACCACCATCAGGTAAGCGCATGTGGTCACTTCCTTGATCCAGCCGATGCGATCGCCCTTCATGCCTGGCGCGCAGTGATATTGCACCTCGATCGTGCGCTCGCGACCCGTAAGATCGCAGATTGTGCCTCCATCCAATCTCTGAACCAGGTATCGCTGGTCACCTTTGATCTGGAGGTCCGTGTTTGCCGGCGGGTCTCCAGACTTTGTCGTCTGCTGCTGTTGCTGTTTCTGCTGCTGCTGCTGCTGCTGCTGCTGCTGTCCCTGAGCCTGCTGGCGCTGGCTGGGCGACTTGCTGGCTCTCCCCAGGACGTACTCCGCCGTGTGAGGGTCGCGGACTGGTGGTTGGCCATTCGGAACCGTGGGAAGGGCGTGAAATTGGGTGACATCGCGGTTGTAGCAGAAGCTGTAGCTCCACCAGCCCGACATGAAGTACAGGCAGTTGCCGTCGAGCTCGTTGAGCAGCTCCCATCCATGCGCGGAAGCCTTGGCCAGCTCGCGCGCCTCCTCCTGCTTCGCGAGCTCCGTCGCCGTGTGGTTCTCTGGCGTTTGGGGTTCCAGGATGGGGATCGAGCAGAGATACTTGGCAGGGTTCATGTTCATGACCTCGTATCGCTCAAACACCTCAGGCTCGGGGCGGCCGTCTGCGTCGGCGGCTTCGCGGACGTTCTGGGAGACGTCGGAGGCTGTCGAGAAGTCGGCGGAGTAGGTTGGGTACGGGGGGTTCGTGCGGTCGAGCAGAGCCTGCGCTTCGTGTTCCGAGATGTAAGATTCTGAGAAAACTATCTCGTACTGTTTGCGCGCAGTAATTAGACGTCGTTGCCCGAAAGCTTCACCCTGCGCGCTGCTCCAGACGTACCTGAGGATAAGCCACGAGGTCGTCGTGGATGCTGAAACCGGGGTGACGGGCACCGCACAGCTGGGCCGTCGCCAGCAGAACTAGATTGAGACGGCGCATGATGCCGTGTATGCTGTTATTTTCCTCACATGTAGACCAAAAGGAGGAAGTTGAGAAGTGCCGTCGTCGGTTTGGCGACCCTCAAGTTGCTTAGACAGTCGCGCTGGCGCATTGGCCAAGCGGTTCGTAGCTCACAGGTGTCATCAACGGGCAGGGTCCCATCGAGATAAGATAGCCGAGGTTTTTCCGGCGGGATCGGTGGATCAACCTCCGATGTCTACCTAAGGTACCTTACAACGTGGATATCGTCACGTGAGGTGGTCGACACGCTTTGTCTCCTGACTCTTCAAAACCGCGATCTTATTTTGCTCATGCAAACGTAATCTCTGCAGGCAGGTGTACACCTGCAGAACACTTGCGCACAAGGGCCAGGGTTGCGCAGCTTTGCGCAAAGCAGCGTCCATAGAACCGATCAAACCTGGAATGCCCCCACTATCGGCGACGGCATCCGGGCCGCGCTAGAGTGTACCTGATGGAGCTCAACCTACTACCTATACTACAATGTGCCTGACTCCCGGGGCCGGCCATCCTCGTCTCAGAGGCGCCCTTACTTCTTGTTATTTACTCGCCGCTACATGCTTACTAGAAGACCTGAGGAGCAGCCACCGGTCTTTTTTCTCAATTGATGGGCATCGCAATGTGTTGAGACATAACGCACTCTTAGTTACTGTCCATACAGTTAGTTCCCTCTATACGTTTTCCTTTCCTCTTTGATTCATTTTTACTATTAATTTTTTTCCTGGCTATAGAAACTAAATTTTTCTTCGAATACCTTCTGTTTTTGTCTTGTTGTGTCTGTTGGAAATTCTTGTATTAGATTCCTCGTTAAAATAGTCATAAATAATTTCCTTTAAAACTGCCCCATCGACTACTAAAATACGGCAGCACATAGGGGTGCGTGGTATCACCCTGCCGGTAATCTCCTTAGCGACTGGAACATGGGAGTTTTGGTTATCGTCAAGTACAGCTAGTATGGGCCTGCCTTCGCTATCCACAGCACAAAGCCACTTTTAGGAGAGATGGTGAAGGCGAGCAAGAAGGTATAAAGCCGCTTCTCCGGCAAGTAGAGGGTGAAAGAGGGGACTCGTGAGAACTATAGAGGACGGAATCGTTAGCTACCTTAGCTGACTCCTCGAGCGAATGAGACGACCACTTCTAAGCCTCTACATCACCGTCCATACAACTAAGCAGACATGAGGGTAGAAACGAGGACCCCTAAAACTCCCATGTTCCAGTCGCTAAGGAGATTGTTACAGTTTATCGACATTTTTTGTCGAGTTCTTCGTTCTTGTTTGTTCCAAAAAAGAAAAGAACAGAACCGGGGGAAAAGGCATTTAGGGTAATTGTGGCGATATGTGAACCTTTCATACACTTGCGTCATCCAGCAGCCGAGGGGATGGATCCTACATTGTTGAACCTTCTCATCCCCTATTCCAAGTTACCGCGAAATGTTGGTAAAGCATTTAAATGAAGACCATGGCGCTTCTTGAAGATATAGTAACATGACTTTGAAGTAAAGCGGCGATACCGGCATGCCCTACTTTTGAACTAAAGTGTGACACTATACGCCCGACAAAGTACGTCGTATTGACATTGATACAGGTGGCGGCAAGCAACGCGTACACAGCTGACTCTTGGCCTTCATCAGAGGCATGCAAGAGTGCAGACAGACACACCATACACGGCATCTTGGTGGTCTGGTGGAGTTCCGCTAGTCTGACGGATCTGGGTGACGATGTCGGCAATGACTCGGCATGTGTTATCCCAGTTGCGTTAAGGAGTGGCGCCCGCCCCGAACTCATCACCCTCTGAGACATCGGCCCATCCTTAGAGAAGTAATTTAGCTACTTCAACCCTGCCCCAGTCGGTTGCTACAAGCAACGGTTTTCATCCAATTTCGGCGTGAACTGAAACATCAGCTCCGTAACTGAGAAGAATTCGGATAACATCGCTGTGGCCTTCGTGCGAAGCACCTAGCAGAGCCCTGGTCGAGTTTGTAGATCCTGATCCAAGTCCATCATCACCTGCGCCCAACTCAACCAGCATCTCAACAAGGCTAGCGTCGCCTGTCGAAGCCGCTGTATGAAGGGCGCTGCCAGGCTCGCTGTCATGGTTGGTGTCTGCACCTAGATCGAGCAGAAGCCGTGTGACCTTTGCCTTGTTGCCCCTACAAGCGGCTCGGAGAGCACTGTCAAACTTGCCGCCAGTAACGGTTACATCGGCTCCAAGATCGAGTAGTCTTCTGACAACCTTCTCATTTCCCCCGTAAGCTGCGGCTTGCAGTGCGTTTCCGTGTCTGCCTTCCTGGATGTCTACCATCCCCTTGCTTTCGAGCAGACGCTGCACAATGTCGAAGTTGCCCTTGCAGCTGGCAGCCTGAAGCGCAGTCCCGAACTCCCCACACTGCATGTTCACATCAGCATTCCTTTCTATTAGGAGCCGTACAGTATTGAGTTGGTCTCCATAACAAGCAGCCTGCAGCGCACTCCCATACGCTCCACACTGAGCGTTTATATCAGCATTTCTGTCCAGAAGGAGCCGTACAACGTCCACATGGCCATGAAAAGATGCTGCGTGGAGTGGACTCCCGAGATAACCTTGCTGTCCACTCACATCGATCCCTGTATTAATGATTGACGTCGTGACTACGACAAGTCCACCGAGGCAAGCAAAATAAAGGGCTGATCCTGAATTGATATCCGGATCATTGCTTCCATAGAATTTAGCCTCAATCAAGTAGCTCAATCGACCGAGGGATGCTTGTGAATGCAGGAATGAGATAATGACTTTCGCAACGTCTTCGGATACCTCAGCGATTGCAGCAAAGTCCATCCAACATTCAGCAGCATATTCTGCCAGCGGGAATTCCTCTGCTAAATTCCAAAAAGAACCATCAATATCTCTTAGATAAGCGAGGCATATCTTTATGATTGCTGCGCTGGCATCAATACGTCTGAAATCCTTTCGACGTAAAAGGTACTCCTTCACGGAGAAGTGCGCAAGGTGCAACTCTAGTGTAATCCCCCTCTTATCTTGAACGGCAGTTACTGACAGCAAACCAGGACAGTAGCGTAAGATGTCAATGTCGTTGAAAAGTCTGTGACTCACATCAAAGCGTGAATACTCTTCTTCAACATCCGTGGCAACTATTTCAACAGCCTCTTTCAAAGTCAACGGGCGCCTCGTGTAGACGATAAATTGCAAGAGACGTATGGCACTACTGCGATATTCCCGCGGTATGCTTTGAATCATGCGATCGTACGTCTCCTCCAGAGTAGTGGGTAAGCTCCGAAGGGTTTTCTGGATCTCGTGGGGACTGAGGCATCTACTGAGATTGTCAAGTTGGCCGGCTGCCCACCTGAACCTGATATAGATATTAGCATGTACACATATCAAGGCTTAGTACGCGATGCTGGGAACCCACATTCCGTTGGCCCCGTTGCCGACTTCAGTCTGAATTCGCCCGAGAAGACTATCAGATAACCCTTTCCTGGTGAAACCAGTGTCATGATGGGTCCTTGTCATTACGTAGGATCGTATGTCATTATCGATTGCTCCCGCATCGAGCAAAAGACAGCATTGTTGTCCAATACATTCGGGGATTCGCTGCATAAACTCGGCCTCTTCTCGACTTCTGTAAATTACCTGGACATGTCCAAGTTCAGCGTCGTTAAACATGGCCCTGAGCCACAGAAGTGTTTCCTTTCTTGCGGTTGATTCATCCAAGGCGTCAAGCACAATCATAACCTTTCCCTGCGCTTTGAGAATGACGCGGACAATTTCCTCGAGAGTGGCTGTGGTCGGTCTTTCTTCTCCATTTTTGTGCGCTCGCATCAAATTGCTGAGGTGACCCGCCGAGTCGTGTCCACCCTGATACAGTTGCAGAGCGAGAGATCGCAACATTCCATTCATGTTCTGTTTCATAGCATCACTGAAGTCGAAGAAGAAGCTTAGGATCACCAAGTTGTCGTCCTTCGCGATATAATCTAGGATCGTCGTGCTCAGAACCGTCTTCGCACATCCCGCCATGCCTCGGAGCCACAAGTGTTTATGAGCCCCGGACATCCAACTTTCGAACGTTGTGTCCTCTAAAAGCCAAGCACCGGTACCAGCATGCCGGAGTTTCCTAGCGTGGTTTGCGTTGGTGTTTGGGTCCGGCGCGGCAAGCCATGCCCGAATCTTTTGACCAAGGGAGTCGAGCACTATGGAGTCAACCGCAGCCTTTACTGCGAGTGTGGTCTGTTGTGTAGCACCTATTACATCATTCACTATTTTCTGCAATTAGTTTCTTATCTTTTGAGATGTGCCGTCAAACACAGCTGCTCAGCTCCAAAGACTTCCTGTGAAACATTTGTATGAGGAGAACTAACCTGACTCGAGAATTTCCAACACTTTCTTAGATGCTTGGACCTCAACAGCCGGAACGTAGCCAAGGAGTTCTTTGGTGTATGCAGCGGCAGTAGCTGACGCGTAGCGCTGCCAGTGATCGTTACTGTGGGAGTCGGCATAATTGCAAATACCACGTATGACGAGACACGGAAAGTGGTTCATTAACCCTGCAGCTTCCATTTCAAAGCAGATACAATCTTCGCCGACGCTCGCAATGATTCGATCCCGAGAAATGGCATCTTTGACGAGCGTGTTGCCGGATGCAATGATGCCGTAATGGATTTCGGGATTAGTTGACTCCCGCTCCTCCCGCTGGACTTCATGAGCTATTTCGCAACCGCGGCAATCTGTACCCGCAACATGCTCATATGATGACTGGAACAGACGGTCGTTTTCAAATCCCTGATGGACATAGCCGGGGCTTTTCTGGCTTTTCCCGGCCATCTTGGGGCTGGCCTCCAGCATTTCTTCCAGAAAACGAGGGATTTCGGAATCCCTGCGTTCGTGGACTGACTGAATGTGCGCAATAGCGTTGAGTAGCACGCGTGGGGGTGCCGCCAGGAAGCCTTTCCTCTCGAGATTATCTCCAGGCCTCGCCTTCACCAAGTCGTATTGGCAAACACCACCTGTTGTTCCGTCAGGTTGACTAACTGCCACGTCCCCCAGGCGAATGTCACGATCGTCGTCGGGCCGAGCAATACCACCACCAATCCCAACAAGCAGGCCGACTCGGATGGCAGGCAAGGAAGAAAGTAGGCCAGCGGCAATACGAGCAGCTGACCCTGGTCCATAGATGCCGGCCGCTAGAGACGCAATCACGACGTTGTGCTCTCCTATGCGACCCCAAGTGTATGATTTTGGATCCCTTTCATGTTGAGAAAATCCGTTCGGTTGATTGTGCTCCTCATTGAGCATAACTATTGCCGCCGCTCGTTCAATAGGCAGCGCAGCGATCCAGGCGATCATATAGAACTCCGGACCACCAAGTATCTTCAGATCCTTGGAAAACATGGCGTTTTGGGGAAATTGTAACTCAAGAGCATAATTAAGCCAGCAGTCGATGTCTCCGAAAGCTGTATGTGATACTGGCTCTAAGGACCATGGACTAGACACCTGATCTGGTAATGCAAACGAACAGCGTCTTCTTCTTTGCGGTAAAGAAGAAGAGCCACAAGAGCAGGAATAGATAAATAACTCAAGATCAGGCTGCGGTGGTTGGAAGCTAGGAGAGGGGCTGATGGACTTGGCGCTTACAGCAGCCATCCCATGCACATGTGGGTTGGTTTCAACCAACCAATGATCTTATCGAGAATGAACCTACAAATCTCATTCGACGAAAAGTGGGCTTTCTTGCCTGCAGGCAATGGATACCCTCGGAACCAAACTCAATCAAATGGCTGTGTCGCACTGAGTGGTATTCCGCGGCGAGATAACATAAGTTGATGGCTGCATCTTTGGTTCGGCCAATTCAAGTTGCGGACGATGCACTCCAGTCTACCTTAGCTTACATGACCGCTTTGATGTCTTCATATACTACTATTTGACGTTATATTTGCTGGTTTCTAATTTACTTGAATCGACGCAATTGTTGATATTCATGCGTTTAAGAAGCCAAACGGGCTTTCCAACGAATTCCAAAAAGCGGTAATCAATTCCTAGAGAAGCCTTCTGTGCCACTCATTAGTTCTTTTTATTGAACGCTGGCCAACAACAGAGGTCGCATGTTGGCCGACAAAGTAATGTTGCTCGATTTGAGTAGTTACAGCTATCCCCTTACAATTTGTCCAACGTACTTGCGATATGCGCCCTCTCGGCAGCTCAATCTCCATTAACCCCCTTTTTGTACGGCTCTGTGTAGTCCCAGAAGGGCCCAGCAGGCGTTTGTCCTTGGTAAAATGGGTCGTATGTCAACAAGGTGAAACCAGGGTCGTTGGCTGTGAGCTTTTTGGGCCAACATGGATTGAGGCGGAGACCGTCATCCGGAGCCGGGGACTGTCCCCACTTGCTGATGGTGAATTCGGGCCTCACGTTAACATCAATGCCCGCATACACCCGATTCCGTCCTCCTCGAGGTGTAACCGGTGCTTTGCTGTTTTTTGAGACTTGCCTTTCAAAATCAGCATCAGTCATGTCTTTAAGTACCGAAGCAAAGCATGCCCCCTTCCACATAGATCCAGCCCCACGATTTTGTCCCTGAGGCAGCCACCGCACCAGCTGACCCTGTGAATTCTTTCCGCTGAAGATATAAGCCGGATCGTTTGGCCCCAGAAGATAAGCCGGCGGAAACTCGTCTCTGTCGCATTTCCCTTGGCGGTGCTTCGTGTTCATCCAATAGTTATCTTTGCCGCGGCTTCCACCACTGTGTTCCTTCTTCCAGACATCCACAGCGCCGCCCTGCAGACGATGAGCTGTTGTCGCAGCTTCTGGGGGGCAGGTGAGCGTGGCCCATTGGGGATTGACTTTGATGGCGGAACTGTAGTGATAGCATGCTTGGCCCCATTTGCTACTACATTCCTTCGCCACTTGCGTGGGCTTTGCCGCTTGCGCATACGTGACAGAGGTGACGACAAACTCCTTGACCTGCGTCTTGTCATTCACGCAAGACTCCATTCGCAGCGTGTGCTTTCCGCCGCCAACTCGACGTGTCGCTGAAGAGGGCGCAATGAAACATTTCTTCTTTGCTGGGCCTGGATTGTTTGGTGTCGACATCGGCCGTTTTTTTCCACGGTCTGTAGGGTTTCCGTCGTCACCTTTTTTACCGCTGCCCTTCTTAATATTCTTGGGCGTCTTGAAACTTGTGACTCCGTCCGTTACGGTGCTGAGTATTTCGTAGGCGCGCTTGATGTCCTCGGGTACTAGATTGGTGCCGCCGCAGGGGCTGAGCCACCAAGAAAATGCGCCTTCAGGATCTTCCTCTTCCGGGTACAGATAGGCGGCCAACTGAGCTGCCGTTGTCGTCATATCTGGTAAAAGCTGTCAGCTACCAATCAAATGGCTTCATTCTTAATCAGTGGACATACCCAAGGCCGCATCGAGAACCTTCCCAACTCCTGGGACGAACTGAAGTCCAACATCAAGTAGGGTCTTGATTGTTGACATGATCACATAACAGCCGATCTAGTAAGAATTGTGAGTGAGAGCTTGTTGCATATGAAGCCCCGCGTCGATAGAAGTCCATACATACCTGGCCAACTGCGGGCATCAAGTCTAAAACCACTTCCGCGAATTCATTGATCAACCAGTTGTTGCAGAGGCACTCCCCCGGTGCTGTCTCCGACCCACCACCCATCGCTTTGTTCCAGGGGATCGGCTTCTCCAGAGGCCAGAAACCTAAGCATCCATAATTGGACGGTTGACCCTCGCTTTTGGCTTGAGAAACCTCGTAGCTACAAGCAAGCTCACATTGCCTCAAGCCCACATCCCTCATTTCCGGATCTTTGTAAACAAGACACTTCTTCGCATTTTGCCGCTTCAGATCACTGATGTCCACGAAATTCTCGATGGTATCGAGCGAACTGTTCTCATCATTGGCAACGTTCAACTCCCTGCAAATGTCTTCAGGGCAATATTCCAAAGCGCAGGCAAATTTGCAAAGTCGGTTCAAATCGACGTCGAATTCGTCCCAGGCTGCCACACTGACATTCTTTTGCGGTGGAAGAGCTTCCAACTCGTCCGTTTCTGTACAAGTGCACAATGATTCAGGGCTGTTTCAGCTGCCTTAGCAGGATAATTCAGAACTTTTCAGAGAATCGCGACCAAGACTTACCAAAAACCCATAGAACAACTAAATTCGCAAAGGTCGCCGGTGTTCAAAGTGCTGTCTTCACCAGAAACGCAGCCCTCTTGACCAACTTTCGGCCTTCCGGTTGGGACGTCAATGTCATCTGCGCCAAATGATTGTAGATCGACGGCCCAGTCGATGCTTCCCGCAAAGTTCAGACTTTTCCAGTCGTTGCGACGCGTTTCCTTGGTTGTCGGTGTCATGTAGCTTACATAGTCCCCTGCACAATTGCACATCAGCAACGACACAGCAGAGTCAAGAGCACCGACGAAAACGAGACAACTTATAACCAACCTTTGTAAAGCAGAACATCCGTATTAGACTTGTCGTCATGGAAAACTTTTGCGTCCGGATTGTTTCTGATTATTTCGTTGATCTCGGCAAAAGCGAGATAGCCACCTTCTTTGGTGCACCGCCCCGGGTTCGCGTTCGATTTTGTTCTCGAACCAGTAAAATCGCACATTGGTCCCCAACAACCGTCTTTGGCCATGCGGAATGACCTGCCGTAACTGGCTTCTCCAACGAAGATTTTATTGTTGGGTACGCCCGCTTTCGTGACTACAAACGTGACTTAGCACATAATCATGGCATGAATAGTTCAGCGGGCAAAGGTAGAAGCAGCGCCTCACGTACTCATGGAAAGAGCGTTTCGCGTCTCAGTCAAGTTCACTAGATCTCAAGTTAGTGAGGGATACACAGAGAAAAGTCCACAAATGGTCACTTAAAGAGGTAGGAGATACACACCATGGCTTCGGATGCATTTGCCTGAAGGGCACATGTCGTATGCATTGGGATTTCCATAGTCCCACTGTCCGTGGAGATCATACGTCATGTAAACAATGTAGTCGATGACAGCTGCAATTTTATCAATGGGAAAAGCTTTGAGGTACCAGTAGGAAGCTGGAGCTGCAATGGAAACAGACTTGTTGGGGCCTAAAGTGTTTTTGAGAGTGGTTAAAAATTTGAGGTAGTCTTGGCCATCGCTCTTCTTTCCAATAGGCTGATCACCAACCATAATGTCTGGCGCCTGTGTTGTTACTGTTAGATCCTTCCATTACTTACATAGATGCGAAAGAAGAAGAGACATTAAATATTCACTTACTCCAGGGTATTCCCAATCAATATCAATACCATCTATCCCTTCAACTTTGGCCCATGTTGCTAGGTTGGCGGCAAACTTATCACTGTGATCAATAATGGCAGATCGAATAATGTTGTAAGTCGCAGGTTCGGTTGAATAGGCCCATCCGCCGAAAGAGACAATACGCTTCATATTTGGTAGCTTTTTGAAGTCTTCCCACTGGTTTTTACTATCCTTGATAATGGGTTTCCAGGTCTTAGGGTCGATGTCCGCGAACCCCCAGTGCATATGCGTGTAGGTACCGTCGGTGTTAGCGTGCTTGGCCTTCATCCATAGGCAGTCACGGTTGAAGTTGTATGACTCATAGTAGCCGATTCTCTGAAAGGATGCAGGAGGTCCGGAGTTCTTTTTGATCTCGTTGCCGCAGTTTGAGACGCAGGTATTTTCGAACCCCTTTTTCTTGCTTCCCGGACCACCTCCTTCTGGTCTATGAACACTGCAGTGAGCTGGAAACACACCGCAGAATCCCCAGTTGCTGCAACAGGCTTTCAAGGGACAAGGGTTCAGTTCTGCGAGCGAGATTGACTTATCTGTGGGTGGCTTGGTTCCAGGCATAAGTGGGCCACATTGTGTTCCTGCTTGAGGCGGGGGCATTGGCGGACCTCCGTCACTGACGCAGAGGTTGTAGCCGATAAGCATGTCATTGCAGCCAGACCATGCCCAGGTCTTTCCCTTATTCCACTTCTCAATATTCTCGACTGTAATGCCGTATTGTTTCGCGATAGATGCACACGTGTGTCCGTTCTTGATAAGATGGGCAGCGCAGGTGCCGTCTGGGCTTTTTTTCGGTGGTTCAGACCTCGGCTCCACCCGTGGATCGCCACTCGAGCAGCAGACGCAGTCATTCGGTCTGAGGGTTGAGCAGAGGTTGGACTTTGGGTTGAATTTGGTGAAGTCGTTGCTTTCGATGCCGCATCGCTTGATAAGGGACGGACAGTCGTCCCCCAAGTTGATTTTGAGGTAGCGGCAAGTCGCACGCTTATGCTTTTCACCTCGCCATAGAAAGCGAGGAATGAAAGAACTACTATGCGTATTAGTATTTCCGGCAAGGGATACGTCCCAGATTCCGATATCAACCAAATCGTCTCCTGTCGTGAGGTTGTCGTTTAGGGCGCAATGCCCTTGGCTCCAACCCAGGGCCGTCTTCTGAACTGCTGCTAGATTGCCGGTAGCCTCAAGAGAAATGCCGAATATGCGTTCACTGGGAGTACTGCTATCGCAGAGCTCTGTAACAGTGCGATTGAAAGGATTCGAGTCTTCGTGTAGGCGGCTGGCAAGGGCTTTAGCAGCCGAGTCGACGGTGAGTTTGCCCAACCCAGAGCCAATGTAGATGGTTGCAACGATATTTCTGTGATAAGCGAACACGAAGCTCTCATCGCAGTTGTACGTCGCATTGAAAAAGCTTCGCATGCCATCTAGCAAAGCAGCTGCCGTAGCACCATCTCCGGTCCCGTCACTGCTGCTGGCTAGCTTCAGAGGGTTCTGAACAACCACACCGGGGGTGATACAAGCCTTATTCGTGCCCTTGAGTGGCACGGGTAGTGATTCTGCCTTCTGTGGATTCCGAATTGAGTATGGAATCGTTATTCGGGGTGCAAGTTTTGATGCAAGCGTGCAGCTACGGATGTGAATGGTGGCCCCCTCCTGGTCCAAGGGTTCACTGACGGAAAATTGCAGGAGCATTGGCTTGTCACAGCGCTTGAGACGATCAACGGAGAAATAGGATGTCCAGCTATGGATGTTGTCAAATTCGACACATGGAAGAGGGCAGTCGTTTTGATCTGGATGGAATAGTTCAAGGTCGTCAGGTGAAATGTCCTCGCCTGTTGCAAATGCCGTCGCAGAGCTACTGCCTGTGGTGACGATTGCGTGCACAAGTGCAGGGTAGATGACGTGAAAGAAATAGAATATCAAAGCCAACCACATATTGGATTTCGGAAAGATCTGGTTTTGAAGATTCGATTATGGAGTGGTGTATGATATGCCAATTCAATATGTAGAGCCATGTCAACAGTGATATAATTATAGCTGACGGACGTGCTACCGTGACTGTACATGTACGTATTGACTGATTAGGAAGTATGAAGTCGTGGAAACCCCATAGCTACGAAATGCAGACGAAGACACCATACTAGTACGATGATTATCGTAGTGATGAGTTGCCCAAGACACGTTTCTTGACACACTAATACAGGCATTGTGCCTTAAGTATTTCCGCTGTACAAATTCCTCCCTGGCCTATTAATGCACCCTTTGAAGCATCTCATGAAACACAATTAAGCGAAATTTCCAAGGCACAGAATTTGCAGCTGATGCAACTTCGTGCTTCTTAGCGGAACGTATGATTGATCGCGGTCAACCAAAGCAGCTGACATGTCTTTTGAGTCGGGTTTCAGTAAGCCCTCACAATACCTTGCTCTTTAAGGCATTCAGCTGACGCAAATTGGTGACGGTGAAATGCAATATAACGGAAGAGTTCTCAAGAAACGGAGAATGCACCGCCAACTTCTGCAACTGCTGACAGTGATACCCTATGGAATGTGATTTCGTTACGGAGACACGAGAACGTTTGACCAATCAGTGCTACGCGTATTGCAATGGAATATTCTGTCAAATGAGTTGACAACGGACAAGATTTGATAGCCTCGCCTCTTTAGAAAGGTCATGGTAGCCCACTACAAATATTAAGAACGGGAGCCTGAGATAAGATTGGATCGCTAGACAATCGTGGATACAATCTCTAATTTCATGCCGCCCCCTGATAATTTCGTCGTGTTTGCATCATCCCCTCAACCTCTGGGCCTCTGAGACTGTCTGGGATGTACCTGCCATTCCACATGACCGGCGCGTAACATGTCACAAGTGTACAGCTTCACCAGCTATAGATCAATGTGTTGAAACATGTTGAAGGTTGCAATGAATCAGCGCTCACATCACAGTTGGGCGCATTGCCTTGTAAAACCAAGGCATCTGAAACAATGGATGATGGTCTAACGTCGCGTCAAGTTGTGTAGCCGACTATCAGCAGACTCTTATGACGAGAGCAAAGCTGAAAGCTCACTCTCCGTACGGGTAGTCTAACACATATGAGACACGTACGATTATGATAACACCTGTATACCTACATGTGTCAGCGTTGATTTGACTTGCAACAGAGCACCATGTTCATGAGCCTCATTCGCAGGCATTAGCTGGTGAGTTTCTCTCCAGAAGGAATCAATTGCCGTGGCTATCGTTTGCTGGGCACAGGGCTCGGAGAGCTCAAACTCCTCTTAACCCGCATCCTTCCCCCCAGAATTGGCTCCAAACATCCCGGATCTTGTACGTTTTCAATACGACCAGTATTCTCTCTAGCACACTCATCAATCTCAAGTTCACCATGAAATCTATCACTACTTCCCAAGTTCTCCACGCTGCGGTGGTCTTATCTGCGACAAACAGGCGTCCCGTGCCGCAAAATGCGCCCACCATCACTAATGATCCCTGGCAATGCGCGACAGCTAATATCAGTCAATATTTTGACCCACCGAAGCCGACTGGAGATCTTCTTACGGCCCTGTTGTCACACGGAGAAAAGCTTTACGCAGGCTGCACCCCTACCGACCTTCCTACCGGCACAACTGTGCCTAGATGTCCTTTCCCGGAGCAATCAAAGTGGTGTGCTTTCACAACTGCTGCACCTCCTGGCGTTCTGTTGGACTACTCATCCTACGGGAGCATGGCTTCGTCTTGGTGGGCCAAACACAGTGCTTCTGCTGCCTCACTTTCTGTGGACTGTCCCAATCGGTGGCACAAGGCCATGCATGAGACGCCAAACGGTGATCTTTGGTTCAATGACACAATCGCTTTCGCCGGGTGCTATGCGTCGGCATGTACGGCGACGAGCACGCCCAAGACTACAATCAGGGCGTCCTCGGTAACGAAGACATCATTGGTTTCTGCGTCAACGACAACCGCGACAACGTCTTCCGCGAAATCGTCCCGGAAGATGTTAAATATGGGGGGAGTCGAAAGCTTAGAGGTTTTGATGATTGCAACTACTGGTCTGGCTGTTGCGGCGATGAGTTAAGCGTTGAGATCAGGCGGCTGGATAGTAAGGGTAGCTCACCAAATCATACTGTGACTTCACATTATTTCAACTATTGGAATTCTAATTGACACAAATTTCTTTCAACCTCTATCCCCATTGCGTTGATATCGTGTTCCTGCCTCAACCATGGACTATGAAGGTACACCGTACATAGGGTCACTACATTATCTAGTATATTTGGCCAAAGCAAGATCTTTTCTGCATGGCGTCGCTCCCACCCGGGCCATGCTACTGGCAACACACCGTTGTCTCATCAATCCCCTCCGCCTTAGACTGAAGTTCATGGTCCCCAATCGTGCATGAAAGCCAGTCAGTAAGGTATTTCCCGAGCCCAGCACCGATAATGATTGAGATGATGATGTAGCCGTTGAAGTACATGGCCAGCAGCATAACAACATATGCAACGCCAAACGTCACGGCATGTAGAATGGCCCGAAGAATCTGCTGGACGGGAGAGACGCGCATGACGACTTGGCGAGAGGCTAGTGACGGGACGGCATTCGAGCGACCGCAACTCTGCTTGCCATCGTCATGACCGACGGCGGATGGGGATGCAGCGAGCATGGCCTGTCCTCGTCGACGCATCTGAGCGAGGATGAGACTATCGTATTTCTTGCTCATGATGCGAAGGACTTCGAGCATAACGACGAGAAGGACTACGCCAATGCAGGAAGCCGCCATCATACCGCGGTTGCGAATTTGCCATGACGACGAGAGAAAGCAGGCGTCGATCGTATTCCAGTTCCATAGCATCTGTGAGGAATTCAAGTGTCAGTCTATCAGGACCTAGTGTGAACAGGGCGTAAAGGAACGTACAGAGACCTTGCAATCCGCTGTGTCTGCGCTGCCGTGATCCATGATGGAGACTTTGGTGATTCGACTGGACTGGAGTCAATATCGTGGAAGCTTTCGTATGGGAGTCAGGTCTGGAGAGGATCGGATACCGTAACTTGCTGACAGCTGTAAGTGCGAAAAGTTCAATTGGAGGTTGTTGTGAAGCGTTTTCAAAGACACCAAATAATTTAGCAGACGGGCATCCAACAATGTAGGCGAGCAGGGGGCCCACGTGTAGTATTATGTACGAATACGATTGATCCTTGGGTAACACGAAAAAGTTTGGTTTACTTTGCACTCACTGCTGGACCAGTTTCCATCAAAGTCGTATCCATCCGACTCGGAAACGTACCGGGTGCCATACATATGCAGCGTTCTGGGTCAGGTCATCTGGGGCCCTACTAACGGTCCAGATGCGTCGATTGCGTCACCGAACAACACGATCAAACCTCTTAGATGCGGTCAATTTACGCAGCTAGTAATCAATGACTCCTTTGAAGATGACAGGATTGGCTTCACGTCCGGCCGGCTGGGCGGAACCGGGAATCTGAAAAGGCAAGCCCGGTAGGCGGGGCCCCACGGACCCGCTGATTGCGACCCTATCCAGGAACGTTTAATCCAATCCGGTCCCCTATCAGTGAAGCCCCAAGCCAACAAACTTGCTCAAACTTGCTCGCCAAGTTTCCCTATTTCTTTCCACCGTCGCCACATCGAAAAGGACTGTAAACCCTGTTAGCCGGCCTCCGGCTTCGTTGGTTTGGACTTGGCGAAGATTCGGATAGCGTCCGGCCTCGGTACCTATCATGGACTTTTCGCCGATTTCTTTTAGTCACGATGAAAAGTCTGGCACGAGAACGTTTCTCATATCGACTTGTGGTGGACTCACTTTCGCGTTAGGATGGTGTGGATAACCTGCAGATGGGAGAGACGGAGACAAACCATATATCCTACTTTATGCCCCTCCTACGTCGACTAAGCCTTCGAGGCCCCTTGCCGATTTCTTCCTCCTGACTTCAGACATCCGCCATGGACGAAGAAACTTCAGCAGCAGACTCGCTGTTGCACGGCGTCTTCCGCCGACAAGGCTATCAGTCCCAGAACATCAGCAACGGCGGGGTCGTCGACTACTGGGGCTACGCCGGGCGCGTTGTGCCCTGCACCAATGACCCGGGAACATGCGAATACTTCGAATCAGTCTACGGCGGTCATGAGCGCGGTATGCTCTACACCGGAATCATCTGGGCGACGCTGGGTGGTATCCTCTTCGTGTGGGCCATCGGGCGGCACATCTGGGGACCACCGTCCGGTGCCGAGGCCGTCGTTTTGTCCACCATCACGAAGTCATCGCCCGGCGAAGAACGGGGGAAGCCCAAAATTGAGTCAACCGGTGCTGGAGGTCTTGGTCGCTTGAAGGCTGCGATCACAGCCACTTGCCGCTACTACACTCTCCCGGAATCTATGCGCTTCGTCTTCGGTCGCACGACCCGGCTGCAAGTTATCATTCTGGCTATGTTGACCGTCTACCTCGCCATATTCTCCTTCGTCGGCATTTGGTATAAAGACTGGATGACACCGGTCAAAGGCTATGACAATCTCTACCAGAGACGGTCGTGGCTGGGCGCGTGGTCTGACAGAGTTGGCACGCTCGCATATGCGTTGACGCCATTTTCCATCCTGCTGGCTTCACGGGAATCCATCCTTTCCTTGCTCACCGGCGTGCCATATCAGAGCTTCAACTTTCTGCATCGCTGGCTTGGCTGGATAATCGCGATCCAGGCACTCGCGCATACCATCGGCTGGACAATCATTGAGAGTGTCTTCTATCAACCTCAACCGCAGGTAGCCAACAAATGGATCAAACAGCTGTACATGATCTGGGGCTGCGTTGCGAGCATCATACTGTTTCTACTCGTCATCCTGGCCACTCCATGGGGTGTCCGCCTCACCGGCTACGAATTTTTTCGAAAGAGTCACTACGTGCTTGCAATGGTCTACATTGGCGCATGTTGGGGTCACTGGCAGCCCTTGAAAGTCTTCAGTAAGCTATGCTCCTCATTCTGCGTAACTTACCTTTGATAATCTCAAGAGACGCTGATAAGTCATCTCCAGTGGTTCCCGGCCTGGCCATCTGGCTCGTCGATCGTGGCGCACGGCTGATGCGATCATTTCTCATCCACTACCAGTACCTACCGGACGGCACCATGGGCTTCCAGACCGCTCCCGCTGCGATGACAATCATGCCTGACGCGCAGTATGGCGACATCGTCCGTCTGGACTTCTCTCAGCCCCACGACGTCTGGAAGCCCGGCCAGCATTTCTACATCTGCTTCTCTAAAGCCAGCGTCTGGCAATCCCACCCCTTCACCCCGCTGAATCTTCCCGTTGAGCGAAACGGCGTTGTGGAGCACGCTTACATCTTCCGCGCGAAGAAGGGAGAGACTCGCAAGATTGCGCAGATGGCAGCCGCAGGGACGACAACTACACCTGTTATCCTCCAGGGCCCCTACGGCGAGGATCATACCCTCCGCCTCACACCCGATGCCAACGTTCTATGCATCGCCGGCGGCACTGGCATCACCTACGTGTTGCCCGCCCTCCACTGGCTTATTCGCCAACCCGCCAATCCCAACCGCCGAATCGCTCTCGTCTGGGCCGTCCGCCTCCGGCAGGATGTCGAATGGGTTCGCGCCGAGCTCGATGCTCTCACCGCCGCAAAGGGTCACAGCGTCAGCATCACCATTCACATCACACGCGAAGAGGGTGACAACATCGCTTCTGATGTTACCGAGAAGAACGTGATCGATCGCGCTCAGTCATCGTCAAGCCGGAGCAGTAGCAACCGCACACATGGTCTTGTGAATGCCTTCGAGATCCGCGCCAGTGGTAGCCACCCGAGGATGACTGAAGTTGTACCTGCTTTTCTGTCTGAGAACATTCAAGGCCGCACTGCGGTTTTCGCCAGCGGGCCAGGGGCCATGATTTCTGATCTGAGGAGCGTTGTGGCAGCGGCAAACTCGGGAGGGCAGGTGTGGAAAGGCAATGATATGGCTGATGTAGAGCTAATCTGCGACAATAGACTGGAGTGGTAGATTGTAGATACCATCGAAAAAGAACGTTCATGTCTTAATAATGACCAGAAATTTGGTTTTCTTATGTCCAACTTTGAGATCAGAGTGGCTCGGACCAGGCTCAGTAAAGGATACTTTCCCGGGCGATCTCGAGGCTGATTTTAAACCAGCTGTTTCATCGGACGTGCGTCTAATAAGGTATGTCAAAAAGCTTGATATTATCCTGGCCAATGACATTCATACCTAAGTAGGTACAGTAAGGTAGGTTCATGAAGCCGCTTTACAACGCTCCGTACGCTCCTCCACCCGGACTCTCTGGGTTTATTGCGTTAGTATCGCCGATAAATAGAAATGAGGCATGATTGCACTGACTTATGATGATGTGGTCACCCTTGCGCATCTGACATGTATTCTTGCCTCCAAGGTTGATCTCTCGGAGCCCGTATTCGTCCTTTCTGATCCAGAGATTCTCGCCTGGGGTGCCTGGCTCGCCTCCGCAGAGTCCGAAAGGAGGCACGGAGCGTCGCTCGCTGAGGACGCTGACTTGCACATCACGACGGAACTCGATGTGGCGGATGCACCCATCTCCGCCGGGAAACTTTCCGTGGCCACCCGAGCCTCTTCGAATTCCAAACTCGTGTAAGATGCAAGGGTAACGTCGCTCAAGAGACTCTGGGTCCGTGATTCGGGTGTTGGTCATATGAACGTGAACACCGGACTGCCCAGCCCATGTGGGACCCGCGCCAGCGCCACCTGCGATGGTCTGTGAGATGGTTAGAGAACTACTCAAGCTCGGCAAAAGATTCAACCGACACACCTCATAATAACCGAAACCTGGTTTTGCCTTGCCATCAATTACTTCACCGCCGTAACCAAAAGTCAGGTTGTTGCATGTTCCCTGACTGGCTGCAGCGGCTTGAAATGCCTTGAGGACAAGATCCGTCACTCGCTGCGATGTCTCGACGTTACCTCCCACAGTTGCCGCCCCTAGTGAGGGTGAAAGAATAGTGCCTGCTGGAAGAACAACGTTGATTGGCGCTAGGCATCCCTGATTGAGAGGGATATCCTCTTTTACAAGTGACCTTAGAACATAGATGATTGCGCTGAAAGTGATGGCTCGTGGGGCGTTGAGGTTGCCGTAGACTTCTCGACTAGTACCGGTGAAATCAAATTTGGCGGAGCCCTCATCACGGTTAATGTGAATCTTCAATACCAGCTTCGATCCATCGTCCATTTGGTCTTCTGCTTCCAGCGGCAGACCGCTAAACCGGTCGTGGACCTGTCGCAGAAGGTTTCTCACAACCTTCTCGGCGTTGTCTTGAATCCCAAGCATGTATTTCTGAACGCTCATTAGTCTTCAGACTCTTTACGAAGTACGAGCGTTATTTGGACTTACTTGTACTGTGGGAAGGCCATACTCCTTGATCGACTCGTGAATCAATCGAATGCCCTTCTGGTTCGCGGCGATCTGAGCCTTCATGTCACTGACGTTATCACTCCATGTTCTCGTCCCCGAAGAGCCAGGGTAGGAAGCCGGCTTCTTCAACATGATCTCCGCCAGTCCGTCTTCGTCGAATTTGCCATCGTTGACGAGTTTGAACGAAGTGAAAGACGCCCCCTCTTGCCAGATTTCCTTGGAGTGGGGCGGCATCGATCCCGCCGCAATACCACCAATGTCCGCGTGATGGGCTCTTGACGCCGTCCAGAAAAGAACTTGGTTGGTGTGTTTGTCAATCACTGGAGAGATGACTGTGACGTCGGGAAGATGTGAGCCACCAGCGGCAGGATGGTTGGAAACGAGAACATCCCCAGGACGAAGGGTGTTGCCCCATCGTTCGGCTTGGTAGGCTACGGCATAGCTCATCGCGCCAAGGTGGCACGGAATGTGCGGTGCGTTTGCGACAAGGCCACCTTGAGGGGAAAAGATTGCACACGAGTAGTCAAGGCGCTCCTTGATGTTGATAGAGACTGATGTAAGTTGAAGCGAACGCCCCATTTGTTCCGCTATACTCATGAAGCGGTGGCCAAAGACGGAAAGCTGGATCGGATCCACAACATCAGTATCCTCTGAGACCGTATCCTTTAAGGTCATTTCTTCCTGGTCCAGCAAAAGATGCCTCGGAAGCACAGTAGCTGCCCATCCTGGCTGGATGAGGATAGTCTGCGTCTGATCGAGAATGATCGAAGGACCCGGCACCTTGTCCCCCGCCGTAAGATCTTCCAGCTTGAACAAGTTCACCTCATGCCACTGGTTCTGACTGTAGACCTTCGTCGTCCTCGAACTCTTTTCCAGTGGTGCGATCCTTATGTCAACGGACTTGAGTGCAGAAGAGAAACTGATGTTGTCCGTTCCTGCAGTCTTACCGAGGGCGCGGACTCTGATGTCCTCGACAAGGATCTCGCGGTCGAGCACGAATCCAAACTCTTCCTCGTGGTGTTCAATAAACTTCCGAGAAAAGTCCCAAGAGTCGGTGGGCTTCTGAATCATAAGAGAGCTGTTTGTACCTTGATACCGGAGGTTGAGGTACAGTTCGTACTCGATCTGCTGATCTGTGAAACCTTGGGCGACGAGTGTCTCGCCAGCCTCTGCAGTCAAAGACCCGAATTCGCTGACAAACTGGGCCTGCTTCATCTCCGATAATTGTGCTGCCCGAGGGCGTTGGATCTCATGCGTCAAGTCGGCCAATGCCATTCCGTATGCTGAGAGGATCGAGGAGTACCGGTGGATCACAACCCGCTGGATACCAAGCGCTTCGGCAACATCACAGGCATGCTGACCACCAGCTCCACCGAAGGTTGCCAAGACGTGTTCTGAGGTTCGTATACCTCTTCCCTCGGTCAATGATCGAATCGGCCTACTCATGCTCTCATTCGCCACGCGCAGGAAGCCACTCGCGACCTCTTCGGGAGTGAAAGACTTTCCCTCTTCCGCATTGATCTTGTCGGTTAAACTCTTGAAAGCATCTGCTGTCGCATCATAATCAAGAGGTTCATTTTCTTCAGGACCAAAGATTGCCGGGAAGTATTCGGGGCGAAGTCGTCCGAGGAAAAGATTGGCATCGGTGACCGTGAGAGGACCACCCTTCCGGTAACATACGGGTCCGGGATGCGCCCCAGCAGACTGTCATTTGTCAATGATCTCATCCTTACACTATGTATGGGACTGCTCACGTCGGGGCCAATCGCAAAGAGTCCATTCTTCCAATGCAAGATGGACCCTCCCCCTGCGGCCACAGTGTTGATGTCGAGCTGCGGAGTCTGCAGGGTCACCTCTGCGGTCTCGGTCTCAAACACGTGGTCGTAGATACCCGAAAAGCGGCTGACGTCTGTCGAAGTTCCTCCCATATCAAAGCCGATGACAGGCATCTTGTCGTCGGGGTCATAGCACGACCGCGCAAAACCAATAACGCCTCCTGCGGGGCCAGAAAGAATAGCTCGCAGACCAGAAAACTTCTGCCACAGACAGAGACCACCATCGCTTTGCATGAACAAAAGCTTCCCAGCTACGGCGTCCAGTCCGCCCTTGAAGCCGCTGCCGGAAGTGAACTCCCTCTGAAATGTGATAGTACGCGGCGGATTCCTTCCGTCGGGGCGTCATTGTAATTACGTGGGTCGACCGATAACAGCTTGAAGACCATCTCTGGCTCAGAAGAGCCGGGAATGTAGGCATGCACATCTGTAAAAGTACCGCCGCGATCTTTAGGGATGGGTTAGTGACCATTTCCCTGCGACAAAGTTGCCAATAGAAAACTTACCAATCGCGATTCGGATCTTGTTTGAAGTGTATCCAAGTGAGCCCATCTTTACGTATGCTTCTGCGAGATAATCCAATGTTTCTTTAATCAGACATCCAAGTCGATATATCTCGTTGTCAAACAGCTTGACGCCTTTATTGTGTCGGTGATGGCAGGCCGAACGCCGGAGGGCCCCACAATCGCCGAGTTCGCTCTCGGAGCCCGGCACCGATGAGAGGCGTTCCGATAAGGGGGATTCAGATACCACCGAAACGACTGAGTCCACCAAGTTGGGGGTGAGGAGCGGGAGGCCGATCCGAAGCATCTGAGATAAGCCCCAAGATGTAGCATCAAGATCCCCTCATCTCGGGTAAGGGTACTCGGTATCTTCGGCTACCACCAACAGTCTCGGTAGGCTGGGCCGTTATTGCAACAGGTGCGAAAGGCACCTGGAATCTCTTCCATCTTGCCTGGCTCAATGTTAACATAGCTCCACAGTTTACCTACTCCATGTCGATCTCAAGCTCGTTTAGCTTATAAATATTAAGTAGGCACAGCTTTGATTGGTTGTTATTATTATTGTCGCTACTGCTACTATCAATATTCTTGTTGTTGTCGCCTTCGTCTTTATCATTGTCATTGTCGTCATTGTCGTCATTGTCGTCATTGTCGTCGTTGTCATTATTGTCGTTATTATTATTATTATCGTTATTATAAATTTAATATCTTTATCTCTAAACTTATGTTACTTTTATCCTCTTATCCTATCAGTTCAGACAGCAACAGTCTTCAAACTATAGTAGAATTAAGAAGTTCTAAACTCCATTCCACAGACATGAATTAGTGACCGCCAACTAGCAAGCCGCGAAGCTATAACAAAATTAGACGGTCTCTTCGTTCTAATACTAAGTCGTATAGCGTCATAGGAACCCCCCAAGAACGAGAAGGAAACTGTGCTTACGGTGAGTGAATTCTCATCAATATAATGGAACTCTTCCACTCCATAACCAAAGAATTTCTGAAGGTCAGAAAGTCCCAAAATTGTCGGCCTATCCCAACGTAATCTTGACATTTTCTGGCAAGTTTTGTTCCCAGCGGTCTTTCAAAATTCGCCCACACCCCACTCTGTGGGCAATCATGTCGTTCCCCCTCTTTACCCAAAGAACATTGTAGAACTCGCAGATGGCATCATCAGGCTCTTCCCTCGGAAGCACTAGATCTTGCTCGCACCCTCTTGGAAAGTAGACTCTGTAATTGTCGCAATCATACATGGGGCTGTCAGGACCTGGCAACTTACTCGAGCTGCCGACCCACCAGCCGTTCTCATCGAATTCTGCGTGAAACGTGCTACCATTGTAGTACGGACTCAATCGAAAGGCCTTCTCCTCAAAACAGCTTTTCATGTCCCCAAAAGTCGCGCTGCCTTCAGAAAGAACAACCAATTCCAATTCCTCACCTATCTCACATGTTGTGTCTGTTGTGACTCGAAGTAAACCTGAGAATTGGCCCATACGATCTCGCACTACGACAACATTTGCCAAGTCATACAGTGGTTTCTCATTTAATTCGGGTTGTGAAAACGCCACCAGCGCCGTCCCAAGCTGGAGACATTCTTTCACCAGGCGAAACCCTAGATCTGCTGCAGAAAGAAAGAACGCATGCTGCGTTATTCCTGACAAACAGTACCGAAGGGTATTCGAGGAGTCAATACATCGTCTTGGGTCTTCCATTGTTGTTCTCATATTTCGTGACCTGAGTTTACTTTTCCGTCTAGAAGGCGCCATTCGCCGTGGTGGCGGGGTTGGTCTCCAAACCTGGGCCGGTCTACACGGTGGCATGCTAGGTTCCCAGGTGACGATGTTCTTCAACCTCCATGATTGAGACATCTTCTTCCGCAATTCATCGTTCGCGTCGAGGCCAAAGGCGGACTGGAAGCTCCATGGATCTATCAGACATTGCCATCCACACCAGGACCAGGATGGAAGAGTGGCAATTCCTAGGGATTCGCTGATTCTCCTACGACAAGCTTTGAGTGGCTGCCAAAGAAGAGCGTAATCAAGAAACATCCTGGGCAGTCCGTAGAAAAAGCCGCCGGGGAATGCCCGGCCAAGACGATTCAGGATACCCAAAATTCCTCGCAGCCCGTCCTTCTGATCAGTGAAGGTGCGGTTGTTGTAGGGGCAGACCAAGTCCATGTAAAGACCGAAGTCTGGCTGCGATGGTGCCGAAAACCGTTTCGTGAAAGTCAGCTTCGACAATATCAGAGCGGCCTCGGTGTGATTTTCATCAGGTGTGAGGGTGTCCATATCCCACACTGCGTCCTCGCAGTGCCAGAATACCATTGAATCGTGGAAAAAGACGACTCGTTTGCTGAGAATCGATTCCTGATAAGTCCATCCTCTTTCAGCCCATCTTGATTTAGAGACCTCTTCATAATGTTGCCGGACAACGTCTCCATATGGGGCCAGTATAACCTGAGTTTCAAGGAGTGCCAATGTATCAACTGGTGGAAATCTCATATGGTAATCGAATTCCGGCCTGTCGAAAGTCGCTGTTGTCGTTCTGAGGAGGCCATTAGTCGTTGCCGCGACTAAGGTAACGTAAGCGCCTGAGTATACTTGGTCCATACTCATAACGTCCTCTGTCATTCGGGTCTCTTCTTGGTCTTGAATGATACAGAGCTGATCTACCCACAGGTACCTCAGACCAAGCAGCTTTGTCATTCGGATGGCGTCCAGAATGACTTTGGGAAGTCGGCTTTGGTACTGATGATCAAGGGCGCCTGCTTGGGTAAAAAAGCACAAATTCGCTTGGAGTAACTGAAATTCTTCGTTCGTCGGCGGCGCTGGGTCATGGTTCGTGCTTCCTCTCCAGGTATAACTGAGAGCAACATAGAAATCTCCACTGCTTCCAGGCACAATACGATGCTTCTCTACATCGACAAGCCATGTGGGCTTGCTCCTCGGACGAACGCTAACGTCTGTGTGGAAAATCGGATCAGAACAAGTGTGCTCCAAATCACAAATTGAAAGCCAACGTGATATGTGCCCGACGATCGTTCCGTCACAGGAAGGAGGGAGACAAGGCGACGCCATGATGATGATCTGGCGATAAAATGAGTTGAGCAACACGCCTGTCACAAAGAGGATTGGATAAGTTCCTCGAGGCAATTATCGGTCGCACACCATCACGCAAATATTGCCAAGGCCTCATCACGGAAATTATTTGCGGACGTAAGAATGATCTTGTGTGTGTATAGGGTTTCTGTATGCAACGTCGACAGACGCGACAAGCTGATCAGCAGATGTCTTACCCGAAAGCCCGTAGCCCGCCGATAGTATGCCAAGTTCTCTCGCGAAAGCCGCGTACACCGCACAAAGCGCGCACGCAGAATGGGTTCCCTAGATGCAGCCAAAACTGTAGTCTAAGTATGTCTTCTTAAGCTCACTTGATTGACTTTCTAGTCATTGAGAGTAATCACCCCCAAGAGTAGCGAACTTTGCCTTTGGTTGATTGAATTCTCATAAATCTAGTGAAACTGCATTCATCCACAGTTTGTCTAACCCAATGATGCTGCGATTGTATGTCATAAACGTCGCTAATGATACCCAGTGAACTCGTCCTCAACACTAGACTTATGCGTGTCAGAAGCCCGCATCCATAGAAGTTCAAGTGCGCACTAACAGCCTTGGAGCCCTACGCCGAATGTCATGTCGCGTTGACCAGTGATCGTCATCGAGAAGCTTTCCTGAGACAGGGTCCTAGTCAACGATCTGGACTTCGACTTATCGCCGCACAGTGAACCAAAATGCGTTGTCCGATATCGCTGTCGAATAACCCTCTAAAACGCGGATGGTACATTGTAGCATGTTATCATTTGAACCGACTCGTGGGGGGTTAAGAATGCAGTGAAATTGTCGTATTGGATGCCTGAATCTTGGTTGCATGTTTGAATATTTGCCTCGCAGGAATTGCGACCCACGATGCCACAGTCCGCCTCCAAAGTTCTGCAAACACCACCAATAGCACACGACCTCTCCGGCCACAACACATCTTTACAGCTCAAGCCCGACCATCTCGTACCTTCATGACATAGACCGGCGTTCATGAATGCGTAGTTGCGCGCTCGAGTCCAGTCGGGCAATCTACCATAGTGTCAAGAGCACAAGGCACCTGGTCTGCAAGCGCTACATCATATCGTCGCTGAGAGAACTTGGCCAAGCCTCAATAGTTATCGTAGACACAAATTAACAGCATGGCTGATTTGCAAAGCCTGCATCAATTCGCTGCCTCGAGGTGGGTTAAAAATGCAGTGAACTGTGACAATGTCACATGTACCACACCTTTTTTCTGGGTGGTCAAAAATATTAGACTAGACAGTTTCCTTCTCTCTTCTCTCGTGCGAACCATGGCAAACCAAACCTCAAGCCCACGCTGAGGCTCTGCACATCCTCCTCCTCTCACCAAGCCACACCCATCTTCACCCCGTCGAACACAACACCAACCATACCTACCTACCCCGCTGCACAATCCCGCATCTCCAAAGAGCGCATCTGCGCGCCCCCAAATGGCCCCCCAAAAAGCCAAGCCCGCCATCCCGTTGGTCCCTCGTCCCAAAAATGCTGACCGCAGCCTGCCTCGCGGGGTCTCGGACGCCTCATCAGACGGGCAAACCCAGTAGGCGTCTTGTATTGGGTAGGCAAACCTGCCTCCCGCTCGAAAAGGTCCTGTCCTGCATGAGTTGCCTTCCTCGTGCCGTGCTGTCTGAAGGATGGTGTGTAGTGTTGCAGCCCGCAGCCACGAACAAAACAACACAACACAACACGGCACGGTACTCAACCAACTCTCAAATCACAAGACACTAAAGTAGTCAAAACACGCACAATTGTGCGTCCAAGAAAACCATACGGTCTCGTTCGTAGACAGAAGCACTTGTCGAGAGAAACTCGGCCGGCGCTGCGCCGCTGCAGCATGCACCCTGCAGATGCGGCTCGGAGCGGGGGGGGCAGTAGACACCCACCACCAACACCATCTTCACATCACTCTCAGGCCTTCATTCGCAAGCCGTCCGTGTGTCTTACACCACACACCACACAACTACACGCGTACGTAGAGATACCACACTTCGATTCTTGAAATCCATGACCAAACAAAAGAGGGGGGGAAAACAGCACCATTCTTGAAAGAGGATGAGGGCATAATCTTTCTCCCCGGGCAGCACAAACCCAAAACGCCCTCAGGGCGGGACGGCAGGCCGCTTTATTTCATGCGGCGCCGCTGTATTGGGATGACATGCCATGCGCAAAAAAGGCGATCTGAGGGTTCTGTAGAGGTTATGGGTAGTGGAGGGGTAGATGTCGTTGTCGTCGTCGTTGTTGTTGGTGTTGGAGAAAAGAGGGGAGGAAGGATCATAGCGTACAACATTATTCTTCAAAGGCGTCATGATCTTGGTTGATCGTGGAATTTCTCTGCCCACCGTCCGCGTGTCGTCTTCCCACTGCTTTCCCCCGCAGACGGACGGCATGTTGTTTTGGGTTTTTGGGGGAGAAGCTGAATGATGGGATGAGAGGAGGAAGGAAGTGTCGCCGGCCGGCAAGACAAAGTCACCGCGCGCGAAGAAAAGTCAAGATAGGGCATCGCCAGTAGCCGTTTTACCGTTGTGGCCGTTTGGATCTGTAGCCGAGAGCAGCCCTTCCCGTCTGGTGTTTTGTTCCCCATTCATTTTCCTGATCTTGATCTTGATCTTCGTCCCCCTTCCGATTGGAGATCAGACACCTCTCTCCCCCTTCAAAAAAAAATTATGCATATCAGACTAGAGGGAAAGGCTAAACGCCAAGGTTTTTATTTTTAGGGTGATATGCTTTACGGAGATAAAAAGATGGGATCGTGTTGCACCTCAACTATTTGAACGAAAAGAACAAAAAGGCTCGCCGGGCGTTTTATGTCTTGGCGGGCAAAAGATGAGATGAGCTCGCTGCATCTCGGTAGCAAGACTTGCAGAGGTGAGAGAGGTGAGGTTCGATTTTCGGATTGAGTTCCGTTGGTGTTGCATTGCGGCCCACGTCCTCCTGTGCTTGGCTCCATCGCACCGCGGGCGGTCAGGGGAGTTCCTTGATGGAAGGGCTTTTTTTGTGTTTTTTTCGGGGGATGGAAGGGAAGCTATGAGATAGGGTGGGAGGGCGGTAAGAGCCGCGGGGTTGCGGTATCGCGTGCCTAGTGTAAGGAAAGGAATTTGATCGTCATATTTTGGTCCTAGTGGTATGGTGACAGTCACGGCGACGGTGGCATTTTTTTCTTGCAATCTTGCGGCTTCTGAGGTGGGAACCAATTCAACACAAGAAGCACAGTCGGCGGGCTAAAAAATGGATGATGATCAAAAGGTCTAGACCGGCAGAAAATCGATATTATGGGCGGGGGCAGTGATTGACTTGCAAATGTAACTGCGGTCTGTGTTGGGTGGGATTGATGACATATTGCGACTCTGTGATTTCGCAGCGAGCAGAGCCGCTTGGTCGCGCGAGTCGTGGCGTGGGAATGCTACGGTGCTTTGCACGAGTTCGGTGAAGATGGAGAGTCTCTTCGGAGGGGCCGTTTTGAGGGGGGAGGGCAAAAAAAGGTTTAGGTTTGCTTTGGTGGGATTGGAGTTGGAGATGATCTGCAATTGAGGGGCACGTTGTTTTCTTTTGGTTGTATACAATCTCACTGGGAAAGGTGAGCAACGACGAAAAAAAGACACTTTTCGAGGTACGTTTACTTGGAGGTGGGTTGGGGGATACAGCAACGGCAACGGCAACGGCAGGCAGAAAGGATAGACGACGCCCAAACATGCTGGCACCCGTCTGATGACGGGAGATTGTCGCAGACGATGCATGGATTTTCCTCTTGTGTGGTGGGATGGAATGAGGTCCTTTTTTTTTTTATCTCTTTGGCGGTTGGTTGGTGACCAACCTCGTTGTACACTACTTTGATAGTGAGGTCCTCCGGCGGTCTGCGAGATGTGAGGGATGATCCTTTCAACGTTGCGGTTGCTTCCCTCGCCCGGGTCGATCATCCTGTCCTTTGGAACGGGAAACATACAAGCACACCTCTTGGCTTCTTGGTCAGAGCAGGAGAGAAAGTGCTGACCGTCTGATGGGACCCTCCTTGCGCGAGTCGGTGTTCAAGGTCACTTGAGGTGAAGAAAAACGGCATTAGTGTGGTTTGGGTAGACCTAAATTCCAAGAAGTTGGCAAAGAAATGGAGACACATTTACAAAACGCATAGCTCTCGTTCCTTGGAGGATAGAGATACAACGGAGACAAGATGGATGGTGATGATGGATGGAGGGTACTCCCAAGATACCACGAGGACGAACCGAAACGAGACGAGACGGGACCGCGCAGGCTAGCTGCGCCGCAGCAGGCGTGATCCCCGGCGGCCACTTCTGCGCTGGAGCGGCGGGGAGCCAATCGTTCTGCGGGAGCGGGGCGCCAGCCTCACTTTTTGCGGGAGCGAGCCGTGGCCAATCGAGGTTCGCCCTGCGAAGCCATTCCTCTTGTGGATGTGCTAAAGGAATGTGATTGGATAAGACCCAGGGAAGGATAAGAGTGGAGTTGGAAGTTGCGAAATAAAAGTTGGGGGAAGGTTTGCGGGAAAACATGGGATACCTAGCCTGCCTTGGGGGGAAGACGATGATGACTGGACAGCACTCCAGGTGGGATTGGATTCCATTGGATTGGCGTGCAGCAGCTGGCGGCCGGCGCGCAGATGCGCTGACGGCGATGAATGGGAATTGTAGATGTGGGGGATCCTGCCGGGCCTGCGACTGGGGACTGGACCACACGCACAGTGGTTCAGTGACAGTCCCAGTCCGTCCCGCAGCCCACCACGGCAAAACGAGGCTAACCCAAGGGATTGGAGGATATGTTGCCAATGAGATGATGGATCTTTGGGGTGGGAATGAGATGCAGCAGGCAGGAGATGCTGCTAGCTGGGGTCGAATGGCAGTAGTGGTGATGGGGGCATGGTGTTGTGTGGTTTCCTGGCGCATGCATCGCGTCAATCATAGATCCGGACGCCGGACGCCGCACGCCAGGTGCGCCGCACGGCTTGTTAGGCGTTTTTCTCTTCCCTTTCCTTTGCCTAGCGATTCCTTTGCACGAGTGAGGTCCTTTTTTGTCGAATCGAAAACCCACGCTGAGGTGATACAGAACAGAGCACATGCGCGGTCAGCCAGCCCATCATTGCCAGTCTTGGTAAAGCATCAGGAAGCCACGCGCCGTGTTGGTGTGCCGTCCAGATGGGCCGTCGGCGTGGTGGTGGTCCCAAAAGACACGTAGATACAGCTCGCCCGGGCGAGGGGTGTTTGCGAACAGACCGCCGTGCCTGAACATCATGTAATGGAAATGGACATCTGAGGTATCGCTGTCGCAAGATGCTGGCCGCGTGGGATGGCAGCCAGAGACACAACACAGACACAGACAGAATCGTCAAGGTGTCCGTGCTGCTGCTGCAAAACGAAGAGGCGTGCCGACGGCATGGGAGGCTGCATATTTTGGGGCGCCAAGCCGGCCTGTCTTTCTGCGTGAATTGGCTGACAGAATTGAGTTAATGAACTCGGCCTTGGGATGGGGATCGCTGCCCAGATGTCCCTGATATCGACCATTATGACGGAATGGTCTCTGAGCTTGTGAGGTTTATTGTTTCTTATTCTCTGGGCACAGCACCGCCGCAAAACCCCCCCGACTGGTGCTGGCCATCTCATCCTGGCGACTCGCTGCCGTCATCTCTGTGAGACATTGCTTTTTCCTTCCGCGACTCGCTGCCAGTGTTTGGTTTTGGAGTGTCTCTGTGCATCCCGCGTGTTCTGCGTGCAACAGGCTCCTTTTCCGATTTCCCCGTCCCCGGCCCAGACTTGAAGATCAGTCAGATTAGCTATCCTGGATGTTGGTCAGGTCGCGAGAGCGGCACGGCAGGCCACATACAGTCCCTTGGACCCCTTACGCAACTCGTGTCGGGGATTATTTCTGGAATACCTCGCAATGGATTGTTTTGGGACTACGTATTGTGACCCGTCGGACTTGTGCGTGACTTGTTTTTGCAATCTCTCCTTTTTTTCTACAGCTCACCAGCTGGTGGTGTGTGCGCCGTTTGCTTGAATGTTTGAACCAGTCTGACACGGTCCGTTCGTTTTCTCGACATTTCGGGGGATTTTCCGATGCTATCGGCAGGGAACGTAGGGGGAGAACATCGTCACAACGGAGTAATTGTCGCACTCATCTGAGCAATTACAAAGTCAACCCATCATCCATGGTCCCGATGAGATGTCTGAAGGGTGTGCAGCTTGCTATTGCCGAAAAAGCCAATTGGAACGACTCTTTGACCTCTTTTTATCGACTGATTCTTGACGATAAGAGCTCGTGGGCTACTAGGAAGAAGCTAGGGAAGCTCCGCATGAACTCGAAGCTATGGTGTTTTCCTCTGTAGTGGTTGTAGTTGTAGTGGTGTGTGCAGTCATTAAAACGAGTAATTAAGGACGAGGAGCGTTGCGCGGCGTGAGGTTGAAAGAGGGGATGCCGGGTTACAGAAGTCGGGACGAAATAGAGTTGCCATGTTGGAAGAGTTGGAGCCGTCGTTGACGATATCTCGACGGCGGCGTCCATGTGGTGGCTGAGTGTTAGTGAGCTCGGCTGGGCGGGCGGGAGCAGCCAGGAACAACGTTTTTTGGGTTGAAGGTGTCTTTCCCTCCCGCTCTTTGCTTTCGGCTGGTGCTGTCAGTAGCGCGTAACCGCAAACCTAACGGTCGACGGTGTCAGGACGAGTCATGTTGGGCAACGGCCCTACCGCACCCCTCTTTTATTTTAGTGCATCTGGTGCTGATGATGATGGTTTGGCCGGTGTAGTTTGGTTCGATCGTGGTGGTCTGGTCTGTTGTTGCTGTTGTTCGGGCTGTGTATTATGCGTTGATGCCGCCGTCCTGTCCCAAAGGTCAAAGAGGACACACAGACGTTGCTTCAATGTGCTAGAGCGTACTGGCAGATTGGACTGGATTGTGCATTAGGCACAATTGCGCGATGGACACCGTCTTGGGACAAGTTCGAGCAACGCACGCGCAATCTCTTGGCGAGGCAGCATTGAGTGGCAGAGTCATTCAGATGTGTCCAAACACCGGTGAGTTCCCCCCAATTCCAAAGATGAGAAGAAAACGAAGGTGGTGGATGGCGATGAGGGGACGGACGGGGCATCTCATCAATCGCATCGCGATCTGCCTCCGGCCCTTGACTTGACGCTGTGCATAGGTACGAAAAACCAGGTGCTGCGAGTGCCGTGGAAGCGCTGTTCGGCAGGGGGATCCGCCGGGCATGTGGGACCGCGTGTGAAAGTTCGGGTCGATCACGATGTCGGCCCATTATTTGGACGGCTTCTTTTGCGGTGCTGATGTGGGGGACTTGGAAACAGGTGAGAGAGTGTTCGTTGGATTGACATTGGCCTGGGCCTGGGCAGGCTGGGTCTGCTTGGGTCCCTGGGAGATGATGGGCAGCAGGCGTTCCCGAGGAGTCCGTTCCGTCTGTCAGTCATCTTGGCCCTGGTTCGTGTTTGCTGTCGTCTTTGGCGGGGAGCTGAGATGAGGTCAGGATATTTTGCTAGGTGATCAGCCCAAGAGGCCCAAGAGGGAAATCATCTTGGGAAGCACCTAGAAGCACCTGTCTGCGTTCGGCATGGCTTGGGCGAGAAAGGCCAGGCTAGAGCCCGGCAGAGTGACAGTGACAGCCCAGCTAATGTCGACTAAGAGCTAGGTGCCTGAGATGCCAATATCTGACGAGTGTTGAAGAGGATCCGAGTGCTATGCTATGCCATACCATCCCTTTGAGGCCCAGATGTGTAAATTAGCGCCGTTTTTCGGATGTGGGTCCACCACGCCGATCTTACCAAATTAAGCTTAACTATAATAACGTGAATAATTATAATATCCTCACTATTTATAGATAAGTACTATATATTAATTAGTAGTGAGAATATTATAATTTTAGCTTATTAATAAGTAGAATTAACTAAATTTAATAATAAGTAGTATAGTAAGTATTTCTAGTAAAACCTTAGCTTAAGAGACTAATAACCTAGGGACTAAGCGCTTAAAAGTAGTTCTATTAGGCTAAAAAAGTACTTATTTTAAGTACCTTAAAATCTATAAAATTAACTATTAATTTACACCTCTATTAGCCTCACTACTTATCCTCTTATAGCTTTTTTTACTTATTAGCTTTATAACGCGCTAAGTAATATAAATAAATAAATACTTAATAATATCTATAAAATAGTAGATTATTTTTAAGCTAATATTAGTTAATAAGATCTATCTTTTTATAGGTATTTTACTATATATATAAATTAAGCTTAAAAACACTTCTAAGATTATTAGTTAACTAGCTACTTTAATGCTTACTATCTTTTAATATAGTAGATTATAAGGCGCTACTTTTATAACCTCCTATACTACTTCTACTACTAGGACCCTAATAACCTTAACCCCACTTTACTAAAGGCCTTCACGCGCGCTAAGCTATAGGTAGCTTATATTTAATAAGTTTTAAAGTCTCTACTACTACTCTTATTAATAGTTACTATTAATAAGGGTATAGTTAGATATATAGGCTACTTTAGTAAAATAACTACTATTAAGTCTAAACTTACCCCTATAAACTATAAGATCTAAGGTATCTCTAATAGAGGCTTCTTAACTTTATAGCTATAATATACCTATACTTAGGGGCCCTATAGCCTACTTTAATTAAAAAAAAGTAGCCCTTAATAATACTTAGAAAGCTATTTATAAACTAGAAATATACCTACCCCTATATAGCTATAAATCCTATTATATTATTATTAATAATTTAATTATAAGCCCTTAATTACTATATATACTATATACTAACTTCTATATTACTACTATAAGTACTTACTACTAGAACTTTAATATTTATAAACCTCTCTTTAATATAAAAAAGGCTAAAGAGAAAGCTAACTACTTACTATAGGGGACCCTCTATATTACCCCTATAGAGGATTATTAAGTTAACTAACTTAGCTAAAAGGACCTCTCTTATACTCTTTTTATATTAACTTATTTTAGTAGTATTAAACCTCTTATACCCTATTATTATTACTTTCTAAAACTATTTATTATATATTTAAAGATAGCTTAAGTACTATTTAAGGTTATAATAAGTTAAATAACTTTATAATTAGTTTTATAGCTAATAGAAGCTTAGTAAGATACTTAGCTAATTTTATAAATAATCCTAAATAAGTATAAGAGATAAGTTATTAAATACTATACTAAAAGAGACTTCTTACACCCCCTATTTATTACTATCTATAATAAAAAAAAAAGAGGGGTTAATACTAATAACTAACTATATAAGTAGTTTATATAGGACCACTATATCTATTATAGAAGCTAATAAGCCCTAATTTTTAGTTTTAAAATTAATATTATTATTAGTAATATTTTTATTTACTAAAGAGATCACTCTATTACAGAGAGATAAGTAAAATTAAAAACTAAATTTAAGTAAATTAAAGTACTATATAAGTCTTTATTTATATTTTTTAGCCCCTCTAGTAATATATATAAGAGGACTTATAAGGTCCCTTATATAACTTCTATAGTTACTTTAGCTATTAATAAAAGCCTCTAAACCTATATTTTAAATAAAAGGTCTAAGTAGTAATATTATACTATGTGCGCTAGTAAAACAATACTATAAGGTCCTCTTACGCTAAGGGATCCTAACGTACAGCGCGTTAAGTAGGCTATATTTAGTTACTAGTAATATAATGTAGCCCTCTATAAGGAGGGTAATTACTAGTATAATTAGTACTTATTATAGTAAGGGCTAAAATAGCTAAAAATGAGGTCTTTTTGATTTATACAATTAATTATATAATTATATAAGCGTAGTGTTAAGAAATAAAGGCCTCTAATTAGCCGGATTGCTTCTGATTGGTAATGCAACCAAAATGGCGCTAATTTATATATCTGGGCCTCAAAGGGATGGGAGGAGGGTAGCCGGTAGACAGCTCTCTCTCTCAGCAGAGCACACTGCGAATACCACTGCAACAGCTGAACGGCAGCAAGCAGCTCGAATAGCAGCAGCCGGGCAATGGAGGTTGGCGGCCACGGTATCCGTAGGGAAGTGAAGTTGAGAAACCTACCTAGGACTCGTTAGGACCACCACCCTTGTCTGGCATGCGCTAGACGACGTGTTCGGTGCCCACTGCTCATTGCCCACCCACCTCACCTCACACACCACTTCAGGTTCCAACTTTCCCGTGATTGGAGATTCAGGACTTACCCACCCCCTGTTTGGCCATTGGGTCAGTGACCATTGCGTCCATCCAGTGGGAGACAATGCGGTGGCCCAAAAATACAACGCAGTCGTCACCGTCACCGATGCCGAAATGGAGATGGCGAGAGAGAGAGAGAGAGAGAGAGAGA
>JABGLZ010000675.1:0-10723 GCA_014705045.1 Colletotrichum theobromicola | reverse complement strand
CGTGGTTTGGGGGACGGGGCACGCGCTGCGGCTCTTTTTTTTCCCTCCCACTTAGCGGGGGAGTGGGCAGCTTGCATTTTCGCTGGGTATGCTTATTCCGGTAGAGTGGTTGCTCTGTGCGGAAAAAGGCGAACGTTGGCGCGCGAAAGAGAGTTCTTGGCACAGAGAGTCTACGGCAGGCTTGGACCGAGAACACCTCGACTCAAGATGCGCACGGCGGCTTGACTCGCTCGATGGTCTGTAAGTTTTGCCCTTGGGGGGGAATTTGCCCGAGACAAAACTGGGGGAGGAGGAGAAGACGAAGAAGAAGAAGAAGAAGAAGAGACTCGGGGCGGCCGCAGGTTGACGATGTGAAGTTTGTAAAGGAGATGGGTGACGGGGTGCTGTAACGGGGGGCGCGGCGGGAGAGGAGAGGAGTGACGTTCGATGTTCGATGTAAGGCCTTGGTTCTTTGTGGATTGCCGCAGGGTGCGATGAGAATAGAGATGATCGTCGAGGTGCATGCAAGTCATGGTGTTGGTGACATGTTCCCCGTCCATCTCAAGAGAGGTGTAGTAGACGAGGCGAGGCGATATTGCATATTGGCTGACTGCGGCCGTGAACCCAATCTCGGTGGCAGTTGCCGGCGCCCATCGCGAATGACCTCAGTGTTTGCGTGTCCCCTTTCCCGATTCCTCAGCCGTCACAACTCACAGTTCGCCTCTTGTTATGCCTTCATATCCTGCCTACATATCCGTACCCCTCTTCAAGCATGGCCATCCGGTAGATCAACGACTGGGACGTATCGCAGCCAGAAAGGCTAGATTGGGGTAAGCGAACGCTCAAACTCCCTTTGGGCCCTATCCACTCTTCATCCCACCACCACCCTGGCACCTCATGAAGCAATCCTGAAACCGCCCTCACCACCACCTCACCTTTTTTTCTTTTTTTTTTTCGTCTTTCCCTTTGCTGATTGTCCATTGCTGAATGCTGCCAGCCAACGACAGGGCCCCTCCGCATGTGACGGGCGCTGAATAGGCGGGACGAACCAGCAAATGGCCGAACAGCGGCAAGGTCGTCCGTCCACAGACCGTCCATACACACACACACGCTCAATTATCAGTTTACTAGTCATCCATCACCAGTCACTGTCGCTCGCTGTCGCTGTCGTTGCCGTAGACGAACATTACCCTTGCTCTCCCGCGGCGCACAGATCTCTGGCAGTCAAAAAGCGATCCTTTATTTGGCAGACCCGGCCGTGGCATCCACCCCGCGACACACGACGACGAGCCAGCCCTGGGTGTGGATAGGGTAGACCTAGTAGGTTCGACGTCTCTCTCTCTCTCCCTGTCCCTATTCCCTCCCGGTTCAGATCCCATTCTGGTCCTCGCTGTTGGGTCAGCGCGAAGAGCGCGAGCAAGTTACAGCTTTGGAGTGATGTGACAAGCATTGGACAGCAGGAGGAATAGCTCCCAGCGGCAGTTGGGAAAGAGCAGAGAAGAATGAAGAAAAAAAACGAGGGAAGAAGGTTTGGCGTTGGTGACTGAAGATCGTAGGAAGATGAACCTCTGTAGTAGTCTGTACAACGACGCCGCTGCGCTGTTGCAGTGTGTCAAGGCGAACATCCCCCGGTCCCGTCCCTCGATCTTAGCTGGGTCGGAATAAGAGCCCTTTGGTCGCCCTCTTTCGTTTCTAACGCCACCTTGCCCTATATCTCACAACCTCTTCATCTTCGCTCGCGAGCGTTCCTTTTTATTTTCTCCGATCAACGTCCTATTGTGTTATTCCCCGCGTCCTTGCCGCCGTTCAACCCCTCCTCCCTTGCCTGGTGCTGGTGTCGTGGTGCTTGTTGCAGAACCTGTCATCCATCTGTCAACACTTTTTTCTTCCTTTTCTTTTGTGACATTTTGTTTTGGATTCTTTAGCGGACGTCCGTTTATCAGCCAGTCCTTCGACATCTCGAACCAACGCTCCTTTTTATTTTATTCTTCGCAAGTCCTGTCAAGCATCGCCTTGCTTGGCCAGTACGATCCTTGTAATACGGCTCAATCACGAGTAACGGAAATCCGCTGGCCGACCTCATTCCAGCCTCCAAGTAGTCTCGGACAAACAAGAAAATAAGAGACACCAACCTCCTCGCCACGACTCGCCACGAAACCACACGACACACGCGACGTGAGCAAGTACACGACTCACCCGTCGAGTTCGAGAAGGACCCTCGACAACAGAAACACCACGTTCACATTCCTTGGAAGCCTTGGAAGCCGGCCCTGAACATTCCTTTGCATAACGCACCCTTATTTTCCAGAAGCACAGCGGCATTGCATTCCGTCATCTACCCAGAACCCCTCCCTCTCGGTTTTGGGGTTTGGCTTGGATTCCAGCAGTGTGGAACTAGCGCGTCTTTAGCCTCCCTCCCGCAGTCCCCGGCTCGAACAGGCTCAGGCTTTTTGGACTCTCTCATCACTCAGACTGCCCAGACCTGCCATCATTGACATTCCCATCCTCAGTGGTCGACGCAGCGTGGCCCCAAAGCCGTTAGCCCGGGAAGGACCTGGACGGCGTGCGTGTTGGCTGCTTGAGCGTTGGGATCTATTGGCTTTCCGTCACCGGGCCTTGCACCTTTTCGCACGGGGCACCTAGCGCATCGGTTCCCTGCCTTAACCAACTGACGGGGGGCTTCTTTTAGTGGCCTGGATCCCCTCTTCCCTCTCCCCCTTTTGTGGCGCTCCTCAGCATTCCTGCTCCAATTTTTTTTTTTTCCTTACCTCTGCCTGTCGCTGCTGCTACTGCTGAGGTATTGAGTGCAGCTGTGGTGCCTCCTGCCTGCCTGCCTGTTTCCTGCCTGCTTAAGCACCGGCAGCTGCTGCTTCCATCTTCTTTCGGCGGCTTCCCACCTGCTTCCACTTTATCTGCAACACCCTTCCTTCCGAGAATCTGGTTTGCCTTTTTTCTTAGCCTGTCCTTCCTTCCAAGAGATTCCAATTCGCCGATTCGAGTCTCGGAAAGAAAGAAAGAAAGAAACAAGAAGGAAGCTGTCCATAAAGGTGCTTACCCCAAAAGCACCTGGCCAAGAGAGATCCCCAACCTGCGCAAATCGGACCTTGCCTCTTTGGGTGCGACCTACTTATACGACTTACACCGCGCAAAACTTGAATCCCTCGACACTCGTCACCCGTCGTCACTCGTCACTCGACAGGCACTTGAGCTTGTCAGTCCAACGGGCAGTCCTCAACTCTCCTTCCCGATACCGATTTCCGCAAGATCCCTCGACTCAGCCTCCCTCGCCTGCCCCGCGCAACTGCCAACGCCCCAATATAGCCGGCAAAGATCGACGCTTTCGCGACCCCCGTGGAACCTGCTTTCCCGCATATTCCAGGTTCCCTGCAGCTGGAGCCTTGGAGAGATTGATTGTGTGCGCGTGCCCGCACTGCAACCTCCACCTCCACCTCTACCCGACGTTGCCTGCAGCCTGCGCTGCGCTGCGCCTGCCACCACGACCCAGCCCAGCCCGCTCCGAGGGACAGTCCCAACCCCCGCGAATCCCGGCACCTTCAGTCCGGGGGGCACTTGGCAGCAGCAGTAGCCACTGTCCTGTCCAGTCCTGCGCATCAGACGCGGACTTCCATTCGACTCGACTCGACTCGCCTCTGCAGGACGACGTTGCTTTCTTCCCTCTACATCCATCCGACGACGACATTGACGACGTGTGCAAGACTTTGACGAATCCCCACGAGACGCAGACATAGAGCCGACGTCGCTACATTGCTTGCTGCATCCTCACCCGCTACCCGCCAATTAGTCGGCTGCATTTCTTCTACACTTACTACCACCAACACAACTTGACGACAGTCTCATGATGTTCGGCGTCCAGCAGCATTTCCCGGACCCTACTCGGAAGAGGGGACGGGACGAGGAAGACGACATGATGAATGGCACATTGAGCTTCGGCGAGCACAGAAATGTATGTTTCACTCCAACACCACCACCGCGCCGGATAGTTGCTGACTTTCACCTCCCCAGAAACGCCTGCAATGCCTGCCCCTCCGAACCTCACCGAACTCGAAGCGCTGGTCTGCGCCCGTCATGCCTCTCAACGCCGCGCCCTGCACACTGACGCCCGGCGACTCTGACTCGGAGGAGCAGCCCAAGTCGCACTTTTCGCCCTGGTCCTCATCACCAGCAACCATGTCGTGTCAGCCGTCGCCTTTCGTACAGCAGTCCGACCGTGATATGGACATGATGGACACCATGTCGCCACCCCCGGTCCCGCAGCAACACATCCACCCGGATCCGACGTCTTCCATCAACGGCCGTATGCCGACGCCCATCCAGCCCAGCTTCGGAGCTCAGGTGCGCGGCAGCGGTTGGGGCGGACCGGGACCCGCAGTGAGCCACCTGAATGGCGTCGTTAACATGGGCCACATGCATGCTGGCTTCAGCAGCGACGAGTCCCGCTGCGTCCCCCGCTCTATGGATGGCGGGGACGACTGGCATGCCGTGCAGAATCGCCGCCTGCCTTCTCCCATAAGCGAGGGAGAAGACTCAAACAGCCATGCCGGTAGCGGAAGTCTCAGCCCCCCAGGCATGATCCTCGACAATGGCTTCCAATCTACTCTTGCCATGCGCATGGAGCAGTCGTCGCTGGACGGAAGTCATGATATGGACATGATGGACGATCATTCGGGTCACATGGGTGAAGACTCCGTCACCACAACCATTGACAGCCAGCCGACAGAGACGACCTCGGCCCCTGCGACGCCGTCCCCCGGACGCAAGGGTCACATCCGATCCAGGCATACGGTCAACCACTGGACCTGGCAGCCTGGCATGAAGAAGAGTTTTAGCATCGGCTACCGAGCTGACTGCGAAAAGTGCCGCCTCAAAGTACCCGGCCACTTCAACCATATCATCGTCTCATAGAACGGGCAGGAGCTCTTGCTCGAGAATCTGGCCAAGGGCAAGAACAAATTTGCAAAAGCAGAGAGCTATTTCTTACAGAAGAGGAAAGATTATTTGGTACGCGAACGAGGGGAGGAGCACTGCTCGCCTCTGCCGCGATATTTGCTGGTGTAAAAGCGTCGTCGGCAAAGCATACTGCAGTGCAACTGCGTCTGGTTTCACGGAGTTTATGATTTCGGGGTGCAAGGGTTTGACGACGGCAAGGGCTGTCTTTCAGAGTAATACCACATTCAGCGCATATACATATCCACTCGCTCGGGTTCGGGGACAGGCGGACTCTTTTCTTTTTCGGTCTATAGGCTTTTGGGCATGCATCCTGGGAGGAGAGTCGACAGCCCGGCGTGGCGGACTCGGATGGTCAAGCATTCGGAGCGATTGTGGTGTACATAATACCAGTCCAACGGACGTAATTGACAGCGAAAAGCTCAGCATTGTTCATGACGCATTGTCTTCCCGAGCGAGTCCGTGTGGTGATGTTGGCGTGATTGCAGCTACAAGGTTGTCGCTTCGAGGAGAAAGCCAACCATGGCCGGTATTTGGCACGGACATTGCACGTGGCTTGCTCCCCTCCTGTAGCACGAAATTGAGCAATGCCAAGATGAGGGTGATATTTCCTTCCCGCATGCAAAGGTGCAACCGGACGCCGTCTAATGCACATCCAGTCAAGTCTACACTATGATACAGTGGCACTCTTCTCCCCCTCCTCCTGCTCGTTCTCTGGCTCCAATGCCTCCCAGGGACTTTGAAGGAGGCAGATAAAACACCATCGCTGGCTTCCATACACGGATGACGTCCACTCGATCCATGGTCCCACCATTATCATAACCTCTTTCTCCCTCCTTTCGTCCCGCCTTTTCCCCGGCTTTTGCGTCGTCGTGTGTGTGTGTGTCTGTTTTGTAGCGTGTCTATGCATATCGTCACAATACCGCATGCTCCGTTTTTAGGTTGTGTGTGTGTGTGTGTGCTGTGTATATCAAATTATAACAATGTTGCCACCCCGCCCCGCGCCGAGAGATTTTGAGAGAAGGGGAGATGTGGTAGAGAATGCTTTGGCTTTTTTTGGTGATCACATTGCTCTTTTACCACCAACCCTTCTTCTTCTCCTCTGCCGGCTGCAGACCGATCTGGTCCAACGCGCCCCCGCGGCGCTGGTTCTCCCTCTCTTGTTCGAAGGCGGCCTTGGCCTTGTCCTGGATCGCTTCTGTGGTTGGCTTGACGGAGGATGAGGATGAGGAGAAGGGCCACCAGCTGCTGCCGCCGCTCTGCTTTTGCGTTTGCGTTTCCGCTGCGGCTGGCTCTGGCGGTGATACACCCACATCGCCCTCCGCGGCCGTCCGCTGCTGCCCGGTTCCGAAGATCTTCTCGGCCTGGGTGGTGACGGTGGGCGCGGAGAGCAGGGGCGGCAGGCGGGTGCCGGACTCGCGGGCGCGGGCGTTGGCCTCCTCGACGAGGGTGACCTGGGCGTCTGTGGCGGTGCCGTTGATGAAGGCGAGGCGGGCGGCGGCGAGGGAGTCCTCCTCCATCTTGCGCTGGGCCTCGATGAAGTCCGCGCGGCGCTGTTTGTTGTAGGTTACCATGTCGTAGACGGAGTACACTGAGACGAGGCCGGCGATTGCTGTTGGGTGGTGGTGGACGGTGGTTAGCATTTTTTCCTGTTTCCTTCCGCTGTTGAAAAGTGCTTCCTTCGTGATCTTGGATGTAGGAGGAGGAGGAGTGCCAATTGGGGCGGCCCCTTGTAGGATCAAACCGGGAAGATGGGATGGGGGAAAAACGGTAACGTACCTGTGAACCCGACCAGCCCGATGACGGTAGCCTTGTGCGCGACGTCGAAGAACCGTCTGCTCCCGCCGATGACGCGGTCGACGCTGCTGGTCTGCGCCTTGCGCGCGGCCTCGTGGGCCGCGCGGAGGCGGCGGACGCGCTCCTCGGGGGTCTCGCCCGGTACCCTGCCGCCGGAGTGTTTCGGTGTGGAAGGTTTCGTCGCTGCCGCTTGTGTCTTTGCTTGTGTTGACGGCTGCTGCTGCTTGGGTTTCGGCGCGGCGGCGGCGGCTTTGGAGGCGGCGTGCGGGGTGGTTGAGGTGAAGCGCGTTGCGTCGGAGGCGCTTCGGGGGGAGACTCTCGAAGCCATGGTTTGTGGACTTTTTTGCTCGTAGCGAGGTTCGTGGACGAGGGCGGGAGTGAGTGGTTTTGGACGGCTTTGGAGGGCGGCACACTTCGAGAGGTTTGGAGGCGATTCGGAGTCGGGAGAACGGGTCGGCGAGCGTCATGAGATTTTTTGGAGCTCGGATTGGGATGGGGGGCGTTGGGCTTTTTTTTTTGCGGGGGTTTGATTGGTGCGGGATGTTCCGGGGTCTTCGTCGTACGAGGGAGCTTTGGTGCGGCTGCGGACAGCTGGATGCGAGGGAACGTGGTGATGAGATGGATGGTTATTGAAGGCAGCGTTTGTGGTGGTTTCTCTGGTGGCTCATCATGGGATTGATTATACGACACCTGTGGGAAGACCAGTGGAGGCGGGTTTCAATTCACTGAAAGGACAGATACGATGTCATTATACTGTCGCTCATCAGGTCAAGCTAAGTCTAGATTTGGAGATTAGCTTCCACGGTTAATCGGACGGCGGAAGTCGTCATATGGACGAGCATTACAGTGGTTGGAGCCATCGTCACTGCTTAAAGCAGTGGCATCAGAACGCAATTGCGTGTCTGTTCAATTATTCAAATTTTGACGGCAGTCACAACATCAATTGAATGTGATAACAGGCGGAGGTGTCCGTGGATTGACCAGCCTCGAAAACCATGCATGCAAACATCGACGGGAGTGCTCCATAGCATCAATCGGTCTAACTCGACCTCACATCTGCTACACAGCACCGTCTTCTTCATGACTCTGCGCAAGGCAAGAGCACACAATGAAAACAAAAGGCATACATCAAAAATTGCGCCCACGATGGCCCCGAAGGGCAATCGAGAGAGGTCGACTCCGCGATGTGCAATGCAGGCCTCCCTCTCTGCCATCAGGATTTCTTGATCCCCCGAAGGCCAGACAAGGTAAGTATGCCTTTCAAAAGCTGAAGCAGAGGAAGACGCGCGAGATGGACGATATTAAATAGGCGTCCGCAGGCGAGCCCACAATCAGTAAAGATACGTACCTCACCGCAAAAATTCACCGATGCCACCTTTTGCGCGGATCAAGGTTCCGCCGTCGCCTGTGCCGCCTGCCCTGCCACAGCAAGCGGACCCCCAGCCAATCGCCTCGCGCCTGCCGTCCCGCACCGCCAAACCCCCCCAAAGTACGTACCGCACGCCCGGGCTTTTCGTAGGGTTTTCATGCCCTTCCAGAGATTTTGACTCGTCGTACCTCCAGGAAATTTGTCCACGCCTCGCAGCAGCATCTCGACGACCCGGCCTAGGACTACTAACCCTTTGATCGCGACACAGGCACAATGGTACGTTTGCCCTCACCTACGGAATCGTCATTGACGGCATCCGCGTTATCGTCGTCGCCGCCGCCGATTTACTGACTTGGGCTCTTTCTTCAGGCGATCGCACACAACCAGCAGATCCCCCACAACCGTGAGACTCCCCCACGATCCAACGACGACGAGAAGAACGCACATCGACAAGAAGGACACGACAACTGACAGAGACAACACAGATTTCCGCAAGGATTGGCAGCGCCGGGTTAGGACGCACTTCGACCAGGTATGATTGGGCCCCGTCGCGAAACTGGCGACAAATATACGAGATGTGGAAAAACACCACAGTCGGGAACCGGCAAATTTTCTAACAACACCACAATAGGCCGGCAAGAAGCACAGCCGCCGTGTCGCCCGTCAGGCCAAGGCCGCCAAGGTCGCTCCCCGCCCCGTCGACCTGCTGCGCCCGATCGTGCGATGCCCTACGGTCAAGTACAACCGCAAGGTCCGTGAGGGCCGCGGTTTCACCCTGGCTGAGCTCAAGGTAAATTCCAACTCTGGGAAGATTCGGGAGGCGAGAGCATGCAGAAACTGACTGTTCCGACAACAGGCCGCCGGTATCCCCCGCCTCTACGCTCCCACCATCGGTATCGCCGTCGACGGCCGCCGCCAGAACCTGAGCGAGGAGTCCCTCGCCGCCAACGTCGCCCGCCTCAAGGCCTACAAGGAGCGCCTCGTCGTTTTCCCCCGCCGCTCCAACAAGCCCAAGCAGGGCGACTCCAAGGTCGACCTCGCCAGCACCGAGACCGTCCGCAACCTCGCCGCCGCCTTCCCCGCTGAGAACACCGTCAGCGGCTTCTCCGAGATCTCCAAGTCCGACGTCCCCGCTGCCGTCGAGGGTGGTGCCTACCGCAAGCTCCGCCTCGCCAGAGCCGAGGCCCGCAACCTGGGCAAGAAGGAGAAGCGTGCCCGCGACGCCGCCGAGGCCGAGGCTGCCAAGAAATAAGCAACTTGATCCTCAACGGGGGAAAAAATTTGTTTACTTTCTTATGCATGTTCCTCTGGCTTTCTTGGTGTCGTCCGTCTCTTGTGGTGTCGGGGGGTTATGTTTGCTGCTGCGGCACAATGGAATCAGGTTTTCACTCGGCTGCTGCTTTCGACACGTTAAACAATCACAACTTTCTGGGCTTGAGGGAATTGAAAAAAAAAGTCTAGAAGCGCTGGGCCCGGCGTGGGCTCGGTGGGAAATGAGAGAAGAGAGATAACTCAGGACAAGGTCATAAAGAAACTATTGCATTGATCACGCCCACCGGACTTGTGTGTCGTTGTTGTCGTGTCGTCCCTGGACGACGAAAGGGGACGAGACGCGCATATGATGAAATGTGTGACGTGTATCATGGGTCTATGTGTGACAGGAGTAGACTATGGATTGATTCTTCTGCCTTTGCGTCCCTTTCTGTGACTTGATCTGGTTCATCGACTGTTACCTGCTAAAACTGTTTTGTGTTTTCGCTCGCGAACTATATGCTATCTCATGTCTCCCCCTTTTCACCAGCCAACATCTCCCCGCCCTCCCTCAACATCTCCTCAAATGCCGCCCTCCTCACCGCCGGCAGCTCCTCCGCGTGCCTCCTCACAAGCTCGCTGACCATGACAAGCCCATTCTCCCGATCAACCTTCTTCATCCCCGCCGCCTGGCTCGGGTCCGCGGCCTGCGGCTCCAGCCCCAGCCCATCAACCAAGGCCATACTATTACCCCCGTCCCCTCCGACAACGGCAGCCTCCGAGCTCGAACCCGCTTGCTCCCCCGCCGCCGGCTTCCCCTCCGCATCGTCCTCTCCGGAGAACGTCCGCCCGGTGATCGCCTCCGTCAGCGCCTCGAACGCGCCGGGAACCTGCAGCGCGCGGATGACGACGCCGGCGCCGTCCCTCGCGCGGCACATGAGCGCGAACACGAACCAGGCCTCGCTGCGGAGCACGGGGAACCTGGCATGCGTGACGAGGAACGCGAGGGCCCTGTTGAGCGGGGCGTGCTGGCGGTAGAAGCGCTCCCTCATGCGCGCGCCGCCGTCGTCCGCTGAGGCGGCGGCGGGCGGAAGGGGCTTCTCCGGGCGGAAGACGTAGCCGTCCTGCGCCGGGTCCCAGTCGGGCAGGAGGGGCGGGATGGGGGTGGTGTGCAGGACGCGGCAGACGGCGGCGGCGGCGCGGGCGGCCTCGGTCTTTGTGTGCTCTGCGTCGGTGCGGGCGAAGAGGTCGAGCAGGCGGTGGAGGTGGGTGGTGTCGTGGGAGGGGGAGAGGGGGTCCGGGTTGAGCGGGGCGCAGAGGCGGCGGACGTTGGGGGGCGTGTTGACGAGGAGGAGGCGGGTG
>JABGLZ010000674.1:10346-53977 GCA_014705045.1 Colletotrichum theobromicola | reverse complement strand
TCGATCTACACCTTCCATCTGACAAGATGTGTGTGTGCCATTCGAGTGCTTCCGTCGCATGTTTAAAATGGTATAATGGCCACTAAACTCCAAATCCAAGCCCCCTACGTAGCGTGAGGGAGCTTCAGTTGTTTCTAAATCATACGAAACCTGCAGTAATTCGTGGCTTTTTTTTTTCTGTAAGCTGCGCCAATGTTCCAGAGATGCGTCAGAGATATTGAAGCTCAACCTGGTTGGCCGCGTGGTTTTGCGCTAGCAGGATCATCGAGTGTCATGTTTCAACCGACTGGTTGCCAAGCACCAAGCCGGCGGCCAGGAACGCGCCGTTGATTGGGAAAGGGGGGAAAAAAAGAAACGGCCACAGAATAAGCAATGGCCGGATCTGAGTGTTCTCCCCCTGTGTTGGAGAAAATCTCCTTGCAGCCACGAGATCATGCGGGGTGTCGCCCTTTGCCGGTAGCACACCAGAACTCTACCAGGAGAAGCTCACCCATCGGCCTGGCAAATTGCGCGAGCTGCAGAATTGACTGTTTACACAAGAGATGCCACGGTTGAAACTCGCACCACGCCACCATCGAGCGCCCTCTGATGCAGTTCCGAAAAGGCGTCACAGGATGGGAGCCTGCAGCGCCCGGCCAGCGATCGGACCGACGAAAGAGAGGCGGGTGGAAGCGAGTAGATCGTGATAGCCGTCCCCTAGCCTTTTTGGGCAATGCGGTATCAGGGTCACCGGTGCCGTACGGCGCTCCAGATGGGTCCAAGTGCCGGCCGGTCGCCGTCCACTCCCGATCTGTCAGAAGTTGAATGCACAAATCTCATTGACAATTTACACGGGGCCTTCGTCTGTCGTCGGTTAAGTTGCCGTAGGGAGCAATCTTGCAAACTCAGGACAGGTCAGATCATCAGGTCTCTATGAAACGGATCGGTAGATGATCCACAGGGGGCCGCTGGGACAGGTCGACAAATTCGGACGACGTTCGTCGAGAGGATATGTCTTGATCCTAAAAAAAGACACCCAGTGACGGTCGCAAGGCTGGTTCAGGTCTTGTTTTGGCCTGGGCTTGCGTGATTTCATGAGCTTGGCTTTGTAGACTATTTCACATACCCCACTGACATTGGAATGCTGGATGTCAGTCTTGCATTCCGCCCGGCACCAGAGAGACGGGACGTCGCATTTGTGACGATTGTCTGGACTTTGCCCGTCTCGCCTGGGCCGCAGGTTCGGAACACGGAAGAGGTGGATTGTGTGCCCTGGTGTGAATGCCCAGGTAGGCTGAGCAAAATTCCAGTCTGGCCGCGATGTTGGTGCAAGAAGTCGAGATGGACGGCGAACAGGGTTGTGCTGAGGACGTCATCGACTCCACGGCGATGAGACGCCCAGGATATGCGGCATTGGGACTTTTTGGGTCTTTCTGTACCCCAGTCGTCCTCAGCGACACATTCGCTGCTCCGTCCTCGCTTCGGCCTTTCACCGGCCGCTCAAGAACCCCCCTTTTTTGACCTTTCCAACCTCCAGTTGTCCACAACCCCTTCTTCATCTGACATCCCCACGCCAAGGAAAGGTCACTCGAACTGGTGCTGAGGCAGCGAACAACTGGAGACTGATTCGTCAGATCGTGTCAGGTCCATTGAAATGGTCTCCAGTGTGGTTTAGGTGGGCAGATGAGCAGGCCGATCGCCTGGGCCCATTGATGCTGCCCGTCTTTCCCCTTTGTTCTGGGGTTTGAGCTTTAGTCGAGCATCGGCTTGCACGATTTGCATGCAACGACCGGCGTGTCGGTGCCAGCAGCCGCCATCGCCTCCTTCAGGTGTTTTTTTGGGACGATTAAGCTCAAGGCCAAGTCCAGGTGTTTGCAGTTGTTTACAGTGACTGACCGGGTAGAGCTGGATAAAATTGACTTTTTGCGATCCTGAGCTTCCCGTTTCTCGGGGCAGGCGTTGGAAGGTTTGGCTGAAGCCTGCAGGTTGGCAGCTTAGGCTCGCTGGGCCGAAAGTCTGTCCTGGGTTGACCAGCAGCCGCTCAAAGCACCCGCTGCTGTTTTGGGTAGGGTGACAGCGTTGGCTAGCAGTTGAAATGGACATTACCCTCGTCTTGGCCGGAGGGGCACGAGGGGGCACAAAGACGGCGTGTCTGCTGTCACAGAAATGCTGATCGGCCGCGGTTCGCAGCAAGATCCGCGTCGTGTTTCGTCAAAAGGGAAAGAATCAAACGGAGCCAGCACCATCCCTGATTCGAACGTCGCTGTCGGTTGGGAATGGTTTGGCAAGCCCGGGATGTAGCGTCCAGAGTCGGACTCGACAGCCTGAAAAATGATTCGTCGCAGGGAAAAGGTCGTCCACCGCCATCAATACCTAGCAGCGTTCCTCCTCTATTGGGGTCCGTTCAGGGACAGAGTAGCGGGCAGAGAGCGGCCATCAGCCAACCAGCTTGAGGTGAGCGGCAATCGAGACTTCCCTTCTCTTTTCCCTCTCCCCTTGTTGCTGTCGATCCCTAGATGGAAAGAATCTGGTTGGCCGTAACGGCGCATTGGCATGTCAAAATGCTCCGTAGACGCTGGATGTTGGGACGTTGAACGAGGAGGTGAGAAGACTAGCGTGATAGGCATAAGTGAAGATCAGAGCCGCTTAAAGTGTTGATGCTGGAGCACGAGCGATGACATTCTGGAAGAAAAAGACTCGGTACGTATTTCGCGAGCCGTGGGTCTGGCCCATTGGGAGGCTCCCGAGGCTCCGTTGGTTTTGTGGGCGTCTGATGTCTGAACGGTGACGGCGTGCAGGAACAGGTGCAGAGTGCAGAGTGCAGCGGCGGGCACGCACCGCAGCGAGTAACAAGCACAAGACAAAAGTGTGTGTGCGGTTGTTGGAGTCCGCCATTGACATTGGCCACTCTGGTGGAGGCGCTGGCTAGTACTGGATCAGATCGTCTGCTCCGGATGATGACGACGCGTAACTCGGCCCAGTTTTTGCGCTGCGAAAAATAGCAACGTTTCTGGCGCACCCGTGAGGCGTGCATGCGTGTTTTTGGGGTTCCCGAGGGTTTCATTCGGAGTAATAGAAGGGTGGCAGACAAGGCGAGATGGTGGCACTGAGCAGGCAGTGTTTGTAGATTTTGTGGTTTTGTGGACAGCACGGCGGGTACGAGGTTCCTTGTAGGAAGGTCGATTGCGCACAGTAAAAGCTTGTTAATGTGTCGAGCGGCTCAGCTCCGGTCAGCTCGTAGATGACGATGGCAATGCAAGCTGGGTGCGAGAGTCATGGGCGACGGCTGCTCCAGGGCACCGAGTTCGAGGTAAGGTGCCAGGAAGCAGGGCATTCGGGCGGCAAGCATCCGCGAGGCGTGCGTGCTGGAACTGGACGGCAGCGGCATGGGACGGCGGAGCTGGCAGAGAGCAGCAGCAAGCAGAACAGGATCTGGAGACCTTGAACTGGAGCCTTTTGACAGAACAAGACACTGAGGACAGGCAGGCTGTCGACAGGGAGGTGACCGGCAGACGGCCACCCAGACCCACGAGGCAGTGGTTGACAGACCCCACGGCGACGAGGGTGTTGGGCCATGGCCATTGAGGGTAACGGAAGTACAAACGGAGGTCTGGGATTAAGGCGCATCGACGGTGATCAGCGCGACGTCGATTGAGTGCCGAGTACGGATAGAGTTATCTGGCAGTGTGATCCGTCTGGGCCTCGCGATGGAGCACTGGAGCAGCGTCCAGAATTCGATAGCCATGCCTTGCCATGCTCCATGGTGGTGGCTATGAGGCCGCTACCAGTATTGGCAGACGTGGGCCGCGGCCGAGTGTGCCGTGTTGTGTGTGGGAGTTTGGGAAAGCGATTTCGACGTGTAAATCTCAAGGCCATGTCTGATAGAGTATGTATCTCCTTTGGCAGGGACCCATGGCGATGATGGCGCCAACTCCAATGAAAAGTCGTCTTTTGTGTGTTTCTTCCCGACGAGATTGGGGACGGGTGTCGAGCTACCCGTCGCCGCGAAATTGACGAGATTGGAGCGGCCCACAGGAGAGAGATAGCCAAGGGTTCTGGAAGGGGATGGCTTACCAGCAGCGGCAGCAACAGATTGATGAAATTGACGGGCTGGGATTGCTGGTACTCGCGATGATGGGCGTGGTGGTGGTGGACGCGGACGCGGGTGGTTTGCAATGGAAAAATTAAGATTGGGGTCGCTCGGCACATGGAGAGGAGAGATTGCGGTGATTGCAGGTCGAGCACGGGTACGGGAGCGGTACTTGGCGGAGAGCGGTGATTTAGCTGGGACGAGCAGGTACAGTAGGGGTACAAGGGGCAAGCTGGGAAAGGAAGTGGCTATCGAGACGCCCTCCTCCTGCCATCTGGGAATGGGAAGGAACGACAGCCAGAGCCGCTCCCTCCCCTGAGAAAACGGTGACGGGTGGCCAATCACGTTTTTATTTTTTTTAAACTGAGATTTGGTAGGTACTAGGTAGGCAATGGAAGGGAAGTCGCACCTTCCAATCGTGAGCGGTTTCCTCGAGCACGTTTGTAGAGCCCACCGATGGCGATTGGACGGCGATTTAGATCTGGTGGCCTGTGAGCCAATGAAACGGCACAGAATAGGTTGCAGCGGGGCTCTTTCCTTTTGGTTCGCTGGCCGTCATTTGCCAACTGATAAGCAACGGATAGAGGGCAAAGGTGATGCAATTAATAAGTAAGGTAAGGTAGGTACGAATAGATATACTTCCATTGCAAGAAGCTGCCCTGCACCTGAGAACGCAGGGCAGCCATCGCGCGACGAGATGGGACTCAGAAGTGCTTCTTCTGGTGTTCCTTACATAACAACGCCATCTCCCAGAGCCCACTTCAATCTGCGTTAATCACGTCCATCAACCTCTGCAGTCTGGAATCAGATAGATTCACTTCGCACACAGACTACCCTAGCGAAAGGCCCGACGGCCTCGGCGCGTGTTCCCAGCGTTGTTGGGCTTGGGATTTGGGGGTCGTCAGGTCAGGGGCCTAGCACTAATCGTGCCTGCGTGCCTGCGTATCTATCTCTTCGGACCACTAGTCAGAGCGCGCTAGGTGGCTAGCAGCAAGCACGCCTTGGAGAATCCAGGAGAATCCAGCACTGAGCAAAGGAGCCGCTGCCGGCGCCGGTGCGACGGAAGACGGGACTGTCAATTGGATCTTGGCCACGCGCTGGTGGCGGCGCCTCTGGCAGCGGTGGTTGCGTGGCTTTGTGGCTGCAGCATTGTCGAAGTGCGTTCCTGGCCCCATCGGAATACGCAGGATCTGTATGCATAGTATCTTGGATTTTGCAAAATGCCATCATCAACGTCCAGCTCCAAGCTGATTGTGTGCCGGACAGCCATGCCCAGCAGCAGCAGATCGGTAAGAAGCTGTAAGACGACCCAGGATTCCGTCACCGTGCCGTAACGACGGCCGGGGAAACTGTGGGCTACCGTGATAAGACACCCGACTGGACAGCGACGACGACAGCGACAACGACAGCGACAGTCCTGCCAGCGCTGTGCTGAGTGCTGGGTGAGGTTGCGTCCCAGAAAAAAACACTCAGTGGAGGGCAGTCGCGCCGTCTCCACTCAGCGCCCCCGCCGGGAATAATTCCCCTGCCCCCATTTTTGTCCCGCCCCTGACCACTCAGCAGCGACCGTGCCGGCGGAATCCCTTGTCGTGGGCTGGACCTCCCACCTCCCATCGCTACCCCTTTCGCCATTCCCTGCCCACACTTTTGGAGGGGAACCCACTCACCCTTTTTCTCTCCTCCCTTTTTGCTCCCCTTCACCTGTACCCTTCACCTGTACCGATTGACGACGGTCTCGGAGAGGCGAGAGATGGGATGAGATGACGAGACGAGGACGGTCAGTCTGATGCCAGAGACATGTGGCCCACGCCCAGCCAGAAGCAACGACTGCAGCACAGAACATCAGACAACAGAGCACGGATTGCTTCTGCGTGTTCCATGCTGTTACCGCTCTCTGCCGCTGCCGCGTCTGCGTCCGCGTCTGCACCTCAGCTGTCGTCGAAGACACGGGACGAGGAGAGAGCCCTCTGTCGCAGGCTCGTCTCTCCCTACAGCGTGCGCTAGAGTACGAATACAGGCAGAAAGCAGTCAGTGTTTGAGACTCTCGACGGCTGTCCAAAGAGAATGGGCTGAGGCGACTCGTCACTCGTCAACCTCCCACTCGGTTGCAAATTCCCATGCACAAGCAACGCAACGCTACTGTATCCGTACGTACTACAGGCCACAGACGACGGATACGCAGCTGCAGGTCCCGTTTTACCCATTCCTTCCCACCCGTTTACCCTGCACCATGCACCATGCGCCGCCGCCGCCGCCGCCGTCTTGCCTCCTTCTTTGGCCCTTGGTGCAGCTCGCCGTAAGACAGAGCCGCTGCTTGTGTGTGGCGGCGGGAGGGCACTGGCATTTGCAGTGGCAGTTGCCGTTCTTGTTGCTAAATCATCTGGGCCTAGTGTTTTGTTTCTCTCTTGTGTTTTCCCCCCTTCCTCGCCGTTTTCTTTGAGGCTTCCTTCCTTCCATCATTCTGTTGTCCCAGCTTCCGCCATTCTTTTCGTGGATGCGATGGAAATGGCAACAATGAACATGGAAAGGGAAAAAAAAAGATACGTACCTCCTTCGGGAACAGCACATCCCAAAAGTGGGAAGGAAGGCGCTCTTCTTCAACAGGGCCCCCTGCTGCCAATTTTATCCCAATCACCAAATCCCACCCGTCCCTGGCTTTTGCAGCTGCTGCTCGTCGCCAAGCCCTCCCACGTCTACCTTTCAGTCTCTGTCTCTTGCTATTTCTTGGTGTAGAGTACTTCATGTTTTCTGCCTCTGTTGTTTCGCCTAGCCAGTTATTCAAACTTCAGACTCTCAGAGCAATGAGAGAGAGGCTCGCCCTTCCAGTTATTCGTCCATATCCATATCCTTTACCAAACTTGGCTCCAACTCCCTAGTCCATCCCGGTCCTAGTCTTTCCCTCTTTCTTCCTGGATTCCCACTCCCGCTCCCACTGCCCCTGGTCCACGCCTCCATCTATCTTCCTTGTCCACACACCCACAACTCCATATCCCACCCCCCCTCGCCCCCTAAATCAGCGTGGTGAACATCGAGAACCACCCCCGGTCCTCGTCCGTCACTCTACGCCGCACATACGGAGTCTCCTCCCGGCACGCTCCAAGCAGGTATTCGTAGCTCTTGTTCGCCTTCTTCCTACCCTACTATGGTCCCTACACCCGCCGCATAGTAGTATCCATCCCCTACTGTACTGTCTTTGGCGTCTTTTCAGCACCGTTACGCACCTCTCTTGTACCTACCCGCCCGCTATTCAGGGACCCTCTTTTTCACTCTTCCAGACCTCTTCTACCTCTTCTTCCCTCACCTCCCACCCTTCCCCTCCTGCTCCTCTCCTTTCCCTTCGTCTCTCCAGTTCACCACGAATCTGGATCGCCAGTCTCTGCTCGCGTCTTCCTTTCCAGCAGCAGAGATCCCCGTTTTCCCGATCACTTGCCGGTCCTATGATCGTGTCACTCGCTCAACACAACCACCACTAGCTGCTATCGCCGGTATCTGCATTTTTCCGTCTGGCCTCGGTTTGCAATCATCCATACAGACATCTCGTTTTCCGTTTGACAGGTCTTGGGTCGTGGAGCTATCGTCCGAACTCACTTCGCCAATCCGAGTTCATTACATACACCAAGGACCTACAGTACAAAGAAGAGCAACCCTCGACGACAACCGACGACCTCATCTCATCGCTCTGACTGCTCGCTCAAACACACCAAGCCGAACAATCCCCCACAGCCGTCAAGCTGGACGAAAAACAACTAGACCGTCTTATTCGGACAATGGGCGCTAAGCTGCCTGGTCCGGTTCGCGCTTGCAGTATGCGTAACCCACTCACGAGAACGCTGCTTTTTGCAGTCGTCATCCTGGTCATCATGGCCCTCACCCTCAGAAACGACGCCATCGACGTCCGCGGCCGCATTATGAAGACCGGTGCCGGAGTCAAGTCCTCCATCACCCACCAGCAGCCCCTGGACCCCGTCAAGTCTCACGGCTCATCCTCTCTCTCCGACAAGATCCCCGCCGAGCCCGCTCCTTCATCGACTCACGTCATGAACTGCGATGTCAACGTCGACCACCTGAAGCAGGTCAAGGACAAGTATGGCCTCGACAACAAGATCCACTACTTCAAGCGCTACGTCAAGTTCACCCGCAAGAACATCATTCGCAAGGGCTACACCGTCCTCGACCAGGAGTTCCTGCCCAAGAAATTCAAGACCGTCGATGTCACCAAGTCCTACGCTCCTGAGGAGTGCCACACCCCTCTGGAGCTTCCCGTCCCTCAATCCCCTTACCCTGCCACTGTCAACGCCTCCGACTTCATGTTCGCTGTTTCCACCACTTACAAGCGTTTCAACGACCCCAAGACGAGCCCGATCAAGGAGTGGTCTCACTGGCTCACCGACAGCAACGGCAAGTCCAACGGCGGAAAGCTCCTTCTCCTCCTCCTTGACGCCAGCGATGCCGAGCTCAAGGATGCCAGCGACAGGCTGAAGCGCGTCGGCATCGACGTGGATGTCGCTCATTCCGACCCCTCCATGGAGATGGCTGTTCGCTACCTGACTCTGGTTCCCTACCTGTACAATCACCCCGACCGCAAGTCGAAGAAGTGGCTGGTTACCTGCGACGATGACACCTACTTCCCCAGCATGCACGGTCTCATCGACAAGTTCGCTACTTTCGATCACCTCGACCCTCTGTACGTCGGAACCCTCTCTGAGGATGTGAACGCTATCCACCGCCACGGTTCCCAGGCTTTCGGCGGTGCCGGTGTCTTCCTGAGCGTCCCTCTGGCCGCCGCCATTAACCAGCTTTACGAGTCCTGCAAGACCCCTCAGAAGGTCAAGGAAGCCAACTCTGGCTGGGGTCCTCAGGGCGACATTCTTCTCCGCAAGTGCATCTACGAAAACACCGAGGTTCGCCTCACCAACATCTGGGAACTCTGGCAACTCGACCTCTACGGCGACCCGGCCGGTTTCTACGAGAGTGGCATCAAGCCCTTGAGCTTGCACCACTACAAGGGCGGCGGCTGGCACTTTGCCAAGCCCTTCCAGACCACCAAGGTTTCTCATGCCTGCGGTGAGGACTGCCCGTACCAGCGATTTATCACGTCGGACGACTTCATCATCGCCAACGGTTTCAGCGTTGCCCATTACCCGCAGGGCATTGACTTCAACCTGGACCAGATGGAGCGCACCTTTACCCCTGCCCCCGATGACATTGGCTGGAACCTGGACTACATGTTTGGCCCCCAGCGCAGATCGCTGCACAAGACTGGTCGCAAGATCGCCTGGGAGCTTCAGGAGGCTCATGTCCAGGAGGACGGTTCTGTGCTCCAGATCTACACTCGCAGGAAGGACGACGAGCGCTGGGTCGAGGAGGACGGCGAGCCGATGAGCAAGATCGACGGCGTTATCGAGCTTGTGTGGATCCCCTCCACATGAAGTGCCCTCGGAACTCCCGAGCACGACGATACGACACAGGCGAAGGCCCTCCCCAGGCGCCTTCACCTCATGACATGATGGGATGGGTGGTTTTGGCAACACGCCATCGAATAAAAGCACCACCTCAGCAACCCATCCAAGCATTTTTCCCACCATCCCAGGATATCCTGGCCTGTTTTCATAGCTGGTCCTCGGCCAAATTGGCACGGACCTGTTTCGATTCAGACGGCAGCACAAAGGCAACCCGGCGAAGGACAACGGTTGTCTTGCCCAGGGCAAAAGCATACCATACGGATCCCCCAATACGAAACCTCCCTGGACAGGATCATAATTATAATCCGCTGACCGCGATACCCTCATTTCATTAACAACAAAACCCCCCTTTTCGATTCGACTCGGTTCTCGACTTCGGCATATAGCTCTCGACCAGAGCTTCGGCGTTTGAGTTCGGGCTTTTTTTTACTACACAAGCATGCTGGCAACCGCTACACCTTCATTTTCCTTTCTTCTTCTGCGGCATTGCATTGCACATAGAAGGATTGCTTGGACGGATCTTGCAATCGGTACATAGACCTGTGAAAGGCCGGACGTTTGGAGTCATGATAAGGACGTTGGGTGTCCTTTTTTCGGAGGTCGACCACCTGGATTAAATTACGGTGGCAGAAGGGTGCCCATACCATTGGCGCCTTGTAGAGTTAGACAAGTGTATAAATGATACGAAATGTTCAAAAATATGACTAGACTCCGTCTTGACTTGACTCGTGGCAATGAGATTGACTTTGGTTGCCATGTGCAAGATTCATGCAATGGGATGAACCTCTAGAGCCTCATATGTCAGGCCGAGATATAGAGCTGCGTCAGGCACACGTGCTTCCGCTCTGTCTCAGCCACGCCCCGCCCCCACCCGACGCCACACAAGTATCTGCGCCACATATGCCCCGCCAACGTCAGTTGGGCCGGTACGCTACTGCTGTGCCGTGCTGTGTCCTTCCATGTTTCGAGAAATGAAGTCATGAAGCTTGCTGGCCTAGCTTGAGCTCTTCCAACGTCCAACCCTGCCCCGATAGGGACCCTTCGACATGGCGACGTGAGTAGCATTTGCGATCTTCCGAGTGCGCGCCGTTTTGGTCTGCTTGCTAACAGTTCTCCCGTACCAGAATATCGAACATCCTGTCGCTGCCCTTCCGCAAATCCACCCAACTGTCGCTGTCCTCAACGATACGGCAGTACATCAACACCAAATATGACCAGCACCCGGACATGTTCCGGCAGGACCTCGAGGTCATCGACGCCCTTCGACGCGATGCGGTCAACGTGAGGGAGCCGCACCCCAGCGGCATCAAGAAGCTCCAGGCCTACGCCGGACAGCTGGTGTGGATCGGGGGAAAGTTCCCGATTGACGTACGTGGCCATCCCCTACCACGAGGAGCGCAGTCGAATGCTAACGTATGCCTTGGACAGATCGGAGCCGAGTTCACCTGGTACCCTGCCCTGGGCTACAACACCGAGCGACCGATGGTCCGCAACAACCTCAAATACGAGCTCATGAACATCCTCTACAACCTCGCCTCCCTCTACTCCCAGCTCGCCGTCGCCCAGTCCCGCACCGGCACCGAGGGCCTCAAGACCGCCGCGGGCTACTTCTCGTCCGCCGCGGGCGTGCTCCAGCACATGCAGAAGGAGATCCTCCCCGAGCTGCGCATGTCGGACCCGCCCGAGGACATGGACGCCAACACGCTCGAGTCGCTGGCGCAGCTGCTGCTCGCGCAGTCGCAGGAGTGTTTCTGGCAGAAGGCCGTTATGGACGGGTACAAGGACGCCATCATCGCCCGCCTGGCGGCGCGCGTGTCGGACCTGTACAATTCGGCGGGCGAGGCGGCGATGAAGAGCGAGGCGATCAGCTCCGCGTGGATTCATCATATGAGCGCGAAGCATCACCACTTTGCGGGTGCCGCGCAGTACCGCGCTGCGTGCGATTGCCTCGAGAAGAGGAAGTATGGCGAGGAGGTTGCGAGGTTGCAGGATGCTGTGGCGTGCGTCAACGAAGGGCTGAAGGAGAGCAGGGGCGGATACCTCAACAAAGCTGTTCTCGATGACCTGAACGGTTTAAAGAGGAAAGTGGAAGAGGATTTGAAACGTGCGGAGAAGGATAACGACGTGATTTATCTCAGTGAGTATTATGAGCTACAGCTTGGAAGCGGCCAGGCTAACGCGAGCAGATCCCGTACCACCCAAGTCTGAACTCAAGATCCTCGACAGGGCAAACATGGCCATCGCTAAGGTTCCGCCTCAAGTGGGCAATCCGTTCGATTACCTCGGAGACCAGGCTGAGTTCGGGCCCGCCCTCTTCACGAAACTCGTGCCGTTCTCGGTGCACGCGGCCATTACCATCTACGAACAGCTTCGCGATCGCATTGTGAACGAAAATATCATTGGACAGATGGAAACGCAGACTGAGAAGCTCCACGCGATGCTCAGTTCCATCAATCTACCTGGATCATTACAGGCGCTCGAGAAGCCTCTCGGTCTACCTCACAGCTTAGTCCACCACGCCGAGGAGATCAGACAGGCTGATGCCATCGGACGCATTCAACGAGCCTTCTCAGATATTGACAAACTCCGGAATGCAGACATTTCAGTCTTCAACGAGGGCAAGGCCATTCTAACAGCAGAGGAGGAAGAGGATCAGAGGCTCAGACGGAAGTACGGCACCGACAGATGGTCGAGGCCAGACAGCCGGAGCGATCCCCAGGGCAGTGCGTTCTGGGGCCAGGTAGCAGAAATTGAGGGCTACTTCGCCAGCAGTACGAGCAGTGACGCGGTTGTGCGAGAGAAGTTCAGAGAGGTCCAGGACCTGCTGGAGATGTTGTCCGGATCGGACCGAGCTCTTATGGACTACGTACCCTCAAGCAGACGGATGGACATCCCTGAGCCTTTGAAGCCAGTCATAGGAAGACTGCGTGGGGCCTACAACGACGTCCTCCGTCTTGAGTCGAGAAGGAGAAAGAAGGCCGAGGCATTGAGGGAGAGGGCGAGAACGGACGACATCAAGCCCGACATCCTCAAAGAAGCTGCCCGTCTTGAGCGGACATACCCGACAACAGCCATCGTCCCGGCGCACTTTGAAGAGTTCTTCGAAAAGCGCCTCGACAAGCTTTACGATGCCGACATTGAAGCCGTGGCGAAAGAAGAGGACGAGCAGGATCGGCTCATGACGGAGGTGCAACGGGTCAACCGGGAGTTTGAGAGCCAAAAGAAGAACCTGTCCAGCGGCAGCAGGGAGCGCGAGCAAGCATTGCAGAGGTTGGACAACGCGTATTACAAGTACAAGGAGATTGTCAACAACGTCGATGTGGGCCGTAAGTTCTACAACGACCTGAGCAAGGTGGTGGGCCAGAACTTCCGGGATCCGGTCAAGGCGTGGGCAGCGGAGCGGCGAATGGACGCCAAGAGTCTCGAAGAGTCAGTATTGTCTCAGTGTTTTGTAAGAATACATGCTAACTACGTTCTAGGGAGGTCAACATGCCGCCTCTCGGCTCCCTCAACATTAGCAGGTCCCCTGTTCACTCACCCGCAGGCTCTACCTACGACCAACGGACCAATAACTCCTACTTCAACGCCAGTGTCGTCCCCGGCTCCTCCCCGCCACAGCAACAGCCGCCCTCGAGACAGGAAGTGGTGCACCCGCCCGCCGAGGCACATATTCAGTCGTGGGCCGGGTCGACGGTCGAACCGCAACACCCCAGGCCAACTAGCATGTGGCAGCCCGACATGGGGATCAAGTTCTCCGGGCCGGCCGGCTCGTCGGCTGCGCCTAGCACGCAGCCAGCCCAGGGATCTGGAAGTAAGCCGCCGCAGGGCGGAACGTGGGATCCGGGCTCTGGGATCAGATTTGGTTAGGACACGAACCGGTTCCCGCCTCCTAGACGAAGACCGAAAATGTAGAGATCTGGTGTTCAGGTAGAGAGACAGTGCCGCGGAGTTGTTGAGCTCGGCGTTGGTGGGTTTTGTGTCGTCGTCGCTAGATGTATCCATAGCTCCAGGTTTGTTGATGGGCCTCGTTTATCCGTACATAATTTTCCCATCCACGAAAGCTTTTTTTCCTACTTTCATTATGCGTGCCTCCTCCGTCACCTGCGAATCCTGACGCGCGCCACGATGCCCCATCCCCGCATGCTCTCCCAGATACCCAGCCCATTCTCCCTGCGAAAGGTGACTTCCTCCGCGCGCACCGTCATGCTTACATCGTCGTCCTGCTGCTGCTGCTGATGTCTTGACTTGCTGACTTCTGGCAAGGGCGGTGGCGGTGCCGTTGACGAGGACGCCTCGGATGATGAACCACCGCGGAACAGACCCCACCCCCTCGCCTTCTTCTTCTCCTCCCTGGCGTGCTCGACGACCTGTCGCACGACGGTGCGGTCGAGTTTCGGCTCGGGCTGGAGCTGGCGCGCGAGGCGGCGGGCCATGTCCTCGTCGGCCCACCACCACTCCTCCTCTCGGTTTGTTTCTGGGGAGGTGGAGGATGAGGAGTCGGACCAGCGGCCCCATTCGTCGAAGGCGCGGGGCGGATTTGGGCGGAGAGAGGATGATGATGAGGGCTCGTTTGTGTTTGTGGTGTTGTTGGTGGAGTGTTCCGATTTTGGGTGCTCTTTTGAATCCGGGGGAGAGACGCGGATGACCTGGACGACCTCGTCGGTCTCGGAGGTGATGCTCCAGCGGGGGTCGACGGCGGCGGCGGGGACGAAGACGAGCTCGGCGAGGGGCGGCGGGGAGGGGGATGTCGCGAGGGTTGTGAGAAGGGCGGTGAGGTGCGGGGTGAGCAGCGGGAGGAGGGTTGACGTCTTGTGGGAGGCGAGGGCGGATTGTTGGGCTTGGGTTGTGCGGAGGAGGGAGGTTAGGGAGGAGAGGGTTTGGGGGAGTTGTTGTGAGAATGAGGGGGAGGAGGAGGAGGAAGGGGAGGTGAGGGAGGATGTATAGGAGGGGGGAGGGTCGGAGGGGTCGTCGGTGTAGGAGGGCGGTTGTTTGGACATTTTTGCTGTGTTGTTCAATAGAATTTGATGAATTGGTTTATTGTGAGGGCTTTGGAATGGTGAAGATGGTGAGGTGTTTCGGTGAGGCTGTTGATGTCGTGTGGTTGATGCCTGAGTTGATTACTTGGTGTCGATGGTGTTATGTGGCTGTCGCTGTGACTTTGATCGATGAGCTGTGGAGAGGGAGTGATTAACCAGACGTGGCGAGATAACCAGTCCTATCCATGATCTGTTTGAGGCCTTGCAAGAGTTGATGTCTGGTATGGAACAGTAAGTGAATGGATGGAAGAACTGATTGGCAGAGGTGACCAAACAGGTGCTCACGACGTTGATGACCCGATGGTCATTGGTCCCCCCTTATGTCAGCAATATGAAGGGAAAACGCCACGCAGTGTGCCTCGTCGGCTGATTGCCCCCTATCATAGGATGAACTTGATGCAGCCACAAGAGGATTGTTTCGCCTCCGAAAATGAGTGTTCACGTGAGTGTGAACTCGGCCGACGCCGATGAGCGGGAGTTATACTTTAAGAGGCTGGTCCGGATGAGGTGGTTCTTGGTGAAGAATGAGGTTCACTTCAGAGATCTTTAGGGCGATGAGGGAAATTCAGATGAGGTGGCTAAAGGACTAAGGAGATGGCGTGAGGCTGCGCCCTTCACAGCCGAGCCTTGGTTTTGCTGTGCCGTTGATCCTGACTGTCCTCGGAGATTCGTGCGACATGAACCGGTTATATGGCGGGGCGTCTAGGCAGCACGCTAAGTCGGGGAGTTATTGGACCAGTTTGTGGCGCCAGGGCAGGGTGACTGCGAGCTCTGATTGATAAATCGTCCCGTCCACTCGCGCAATGAGCCAGATTGAGAGACCCCTATGTGAACTAGCGTCGCCCGATTGCTGTGCAGCGCGGGGGGCGGGCCTCCCCCAGCATTCCGGTAACAGGTGACCGGTTTTTGAGGCCCACCCGCTTGGCTCCGCCCCGTGTTCGGTCTCCGGAAGCGGGTTTTGGTCCCGATAGGGTCGGTTCCTGTTGTTAGACGCGAGGGCGCGAGGGGTAACTACTGCATGCATTTTGACCTGAGTGATTATCTCGTGAGCGAGGATGTCTACCTAGCTTGAGGTATTTCTTTGCAAACTTGGGAATTTGCAGATTCTTTAGCATGATGCCGGTAAGTATGAAATTGATTAGGATTGTTCAGCTGAGGCGTTCCTCGGTGAGCGGATTGGAACTTGGGAATCCCATGAATGCAACTGTAAATGCCGACGGAATATTCCTGCGGGGCATATCTGACACAGACACAATCCATGCCGCAGTACCCTGCAGTACTTCATCGGAGTATGGGCATGTCGCTGGCCTCAATATCTATCGAGCTGGAGAAAACACATCAAGGTGCTCTCCCTGGATGAGTCGGGCGGAATGATCGCCGTCTTATTCCCCACAGACCCACTCCCCAAGCCACTAGGCAGCCGTTTAGGAAGGCTTCTGGAAGGCGAAGGGAGCTTGGACCAGGGGTCAACTGACCTACCCCAGGCGCCACTGATGACCTTGAAGTGCTTTGCGCTTTATGATGAAGACGGTAAACATGCGAGACCAGAAGGTAGTTCAAGAGTTCGGAGTTGGCCGGAGACTTGGCTATGTCGGACAAAATAATGTGACCTCCAAGAGGTGAAGAATTGGGGCTATCTGGCATACTGCCCTTCACCTTGGGCACATTTCGAGTGACATACCAGGGCCATTTCAGCCCTGAGCTCCGCCACACGCCCGCTTGGATAGCTCCCACGCGCCGTTCGCACTGCTTTCCCCTCTTCGGCATGGTGCTTGGTAGTGTTACACGAGGCTCAACGATTGGCTTTGGATCCTGCAAGAATGCCTTGCGATCTGCCGTCGTGCCTATGACTCTTCTAATTGGCATATCAGGGACGTGAACAGACCGAGCCTACATAAGAAGAAGCAGGGCCATCTACGATGTTTGCCGTCTAGTGTCACACAAGTGTAGCATTATCCTCAGATACCCCAACACACCCTCCTTCGTCACCAAGGGTTGTAAACCATTGTTTATCCTTAAATTAAACGCCACCAACACCTTATCGGCTCATCCAACGCATAAGTAAACTTTCTTACCACCCGCCATTCTTGTTACTCGGTATCTCCGAAAGATCTCAACGACGACTATCTATAAAATCACTGCTGTTCACCATCTTACCCATTTGATTTCAGCCAACAAAGCAATCACTTAACCGTCCCTCAACCTTCCGTACCCCATCTACCCCATCGGAACACAAACAAACACCGCCAAGATGTCGTACAGAATTGCTGCCCCCGATGAGTACTTGGCCATCACGGGTATGTCCGTGAAGACGGTCAAGATCACAAAGGCAACATGGGTTTGGCCCTTCCAGCGCTGCATGCGCTTCTCCGTCCAGCCCCACGACTATGCCATGAGCTTGCAGGCCATGACCAAGGAGAAGCTGCAGTTCCTCCTGCCCGTCGTCTTCACCGTCGGCCCGGACGTCAACTCCCGCGGCGCAAACGCCCAGCACGTCTACCACGGCTCCAGCAACAACGGCAACAACAGCTCCGTCCACAGCAACGAGGAAGACCTCATCCCCGCCAACCGCCGCGAGGACCGCGGCGACGCCCTCATGAAGTACGCCATGCTCCTCGCCGAGGCCGCCGACAAGAAGGGCGGCTCGCTCCTCCACCTCGAGAACATCGTCAAGGGCGTCATCGAGGGCGAGGTGCGCGTGCTCGTCTCGAGCATGACCATGGAGGAGATCTTCACCGAGCGCGAGGTCTTCAAGCGCCGCATCTTCAAGAACATCCAGTCCGAGCTGTCCCAGTTCGGGCTCGTCATCTACAACGCCAACGTCAAGGAGCTCAAGGACGCGCCCAACAGCATCTACTTCGAGTCGCTCTCGCGCAAGGCGCACGAGGGCGCGACGAACCAGGCGCGCATCGACGTCGCCGAGGCGCAGCTGCGCGGGAACGTCGGCGAGGCCCAGCGCAAGGGCGAGCAGGACCGCGAGATCGCAAAGATCAACGCCGAGACGGCCGTGCAGAAGACGGAGCGCGATATCGAGCGCGCGACGGCCGAGGCGAACCTCGACACGCGCCAGGCGTCGCTGACGCGCGACGTCGACATTGCGCGCGTGCAGGCGAAGCGCGCGCTCGAGAGCAAGGACGAGGACCTCAAGAAGGAGGTCGAGGTGAAGCGCGCGGCGGCCGAGATCGAGCGCCTGCGCGCGCGGGACGTCGTCAAGGCGACGATCGAGCGCGAGGCGCGGCAGCAGGCGACGGACGCGGAGGCGTACGCTGTCGAGGCGGACGCGAGGGCGCGCGCGGAGAAGAACAAGCGCGAGGCGGAGGCCGGCGCGTACGGTGTCGAGGCGGACGCCAAGGCCCGGTTCGAGAAGAACAAGCTCGACGCCGAGGCGGCGCAGTACGCGACCCAGCTGGCCGCCGACGCGGACCTCGCCGTGTCGCTCAAGAAGGCGGAGGGTCTGTCCGCGATGGCGGACGCCTACGGCAAGATGGCGCAGGCCTTCGGCGGCCCGGCTGGGCTGATGCAGTACCTGATGATCGAGAAGGGCACCTACGTCGAGCTGGCCAAGGCGAACGCCTCGGCCATCCGCGGCCTGGAGCCCAAGATCAGCGTGTGGAACACGGGGTCCCAGGCGGGAGAGGGCGGCGCCAACTCTGGGGTTGACACGATGAGGAACATCTACCAGATGCTGCCGCCTCTGATGACGACCATCAACGAGCAGACTGGCATCACCCTTCCCGAGTGGCAGTTTGGTAAGCTCAATGCTGGCATGAACGCTATGCAGGGCGAGCAGCATGGAAAGAAGGTCAACGGCGGTCACTAAGGGGGGATGATCGATGACTTAACACTAGTTTGTAGAATTTGGGACATCGGCGTTGTTGGCTTAGTTTGAGATACCAGGGCGGACACTGTCGACTATAGATTTCATTTGTCTGCAATGTATCTGTAATATTAGTAGTATCATGACGACATTAATCACAGATTGTAGTTATCAAATAGCACCGATCATCCGGGGGAGAAAACTTATGTGCAACAAATGACAAACAGCGAACCTCGCTTTGCCTTCGTATCTCCGTTATAGACTTCCCTTGGTGCTTGGAAAAAGGCTGCCTCTGTAGCAGATAATCTTGAATTCCATGAGCGCCCGCGGCTCGACGAGCCCCTGGTCAATCGAAAACCCGAAATCTCCGATTGCCTCTCGCAAACAACGATTGTATTTCGCCCGCCTTAATCGGTCCACGAGAAGCTTCCAGTCCGCCTCGCTGTAGATCATTATGCTTGAGATGGAGGGATCGGCTAACGCCTGTTCAATCAGAGGGCATGATTCAAGTTTCGAGGCAATGCCGGCACGGTTCGCACCAGAGCCTGCCGCTCTCCTGCAGGAGTCTAGACTGCAGCGATGTTGAAGCACCAACAGCAGCCACACCCTGCAACCAATGACCAGGAGAATTCAGACTCTGCTCTGCGGGGATGTATTGGGTAGAAGAGAGGTGTGAGCTGGCACTGCAGGAGTGAAGTTTAGCAAATTCCAATTCTCAGCATGGGCTGGCTATAGCCCTTGATCACTTCTGCACTTATTCTACAAGTCAATCCTGCTCCCCATGCCGATTTTCTTACTAAAAGTACCAAGGAACTTTAAGAACTTTTCAACAAGACTGGAGCACTTTTGGCGAAAGACTACCCAAAAGCCTCACGATGGTTCCCTTCGGATTCAGCGTGGGCGACTTCTACCCACTTTTGCAGGGTCTTGTGACTCTTGTCGGACTTCTTCGAGGCAGAGCCATCCGAGAATTCACCAAGCACATACACATATACGAGTCGTTCGCATATGCTGCCCAGGTCATTTGCGACACCGCGGCGCGGGACAACAGCAGACTGCTGCGGATTCTTGGGCCCGAGTTGCAAGCGGTGGAGGCTCTCCTCAAAGATTTCTTCGCCAGAATAACGGGCCTCGAACGTTTTCTTGGGGAAAGACGGGAAGGGACGAATTGGTTTTTACGAGTCTTGCACAAAATACGCTGGCCACGTTATGACAATATCCTGAGAGATCTTCGGACCGATCTTGCTGGAAGATTCGAGGTCATCAATATCGTGATCAATTCATTACGCGTGTAAGACTTCCAAAATGCCCGTCAATCTTTGAGCGATGTCACTAACTTGATGCCTGACCAGAGGACCGAACAACGTGATGGACTACAGAGCGCTTATCGGTAGATTGAGGCATAGGCAGATCGGGTCAACTTTCGTAGTCTTGGACGCCCGGTCAAAGTATCATATATGCTCGACGACGTCCATATCGTCTTGGAACGTAAGTACATATTCGCTGTTGAAATAACTAAACGTTCGTCTGGCCTTTTCAAAATTAGCTAACAAATTGAACCCCAATATAGGGCGTCCATGATCTGCTTCTGCAGGAGTTCTGTTCAGGTCGCCGGCCATGCCAGGCTGTCCGAAATAAGAACTATGTTCTACGCAGCGCGGCAGCAGACACGAGTTTCGTTCTCACTGGTCCTAGTGTACCTCCTTTCACAGGGCATGAGGATACGATTGAGATGAGAGTGATCTTCCCGCAACAGGCACCAGACAATTCTCGGTGTCCGGTGTGTAAAACCGAATGGTCCGAATTTGACGGTAGGGAGGCAGTCTGGTATGTTGATGAAGGTTTGAAATTCTTAGAAAAGGTGTTCTGACCATTCTCGGCTTGAAGTAGCAGTTGCGGTTTCTCGGCCAAATTCCTTTCTTCGTCCGAGGGCAAGCCGGATCCAATCACCTCTCTTGCACTTGATGAAATTCGGAAAACCGGCCTGAAGAGATTCATCACAGAGACAATGCGGCAGCCAAGTGGCGATGGACCAGACGGTGCTCACGGTGCTCACAGTGACTCGCGGCAACAGACGTTACGCGAGTGGATAGGAAGTCGGATTCTGGAATTCGGCCCTCTACCACGACCACCTCGCCGCAAGCGGTCCAAAGTCCGGCACTTTAACAGGGTCGTCTTTTGCAATGAAAGCTGGCCAGATCTCGCGTTGCAATGTAATCGACTCACAAGTCTTATGGCCAGTCTATCTCTGCCGCAAGATGACGGGATCCTCGGGATCTTTGACGTGGACACCGGGCTGCGGCAATTCCTGCGCGCCGGACTAAGAGCCGAGGACCGTGACACGACGCTTGACCCGTCCGCAGAAATCCTGACGCTTTTCCAAGATTATATGCAACAAAGCCGACAGGCTCAGGGGCCCTTCTTGGAATCCGTCCTACGCGCGAGATGCTTGTTATGGACGTTGGAAGACGTTTGGGCCCTACAGTATGAGTGCTTGTCTAGTTGCCACGCGTTTTTGAGACACGTAATGGGACATGTATCACTGAACAGATTTTTCCGTTTTACTTCCTTCATCTTTCCTCAGGCGTTGCGGGTTTACAGTTTTGTGCCGCTGGCTGGTCCATTGATTTACGGCGTGATTTATCTCATCCGTCACATCCTTGATTCCCAGAAATGGAGACACATCGATATTCAGGAGTGCTTTCGGTTATTGATTATTGACACTACAAGGCTTGCCTTGGAGTATCATGTGAGTGGCGACCTGGACGCCTACTTCCAACAAGGAAGCGGCCGGCATAGTCATATCAGCCACTCAAGTCAGGCTTGGATGGCATCAGTTCTCCGAACAAGAGGGAGGACTCTGCATGATATCCCGGATTCTTTCCTCTGACACATGTGTATTTAAAAGCCCAGGTAGCATGTTTGATTGTATTGAGTTTAGCTTAACAAGCGTACCTTAGGTAAACATTAGGATACTGGGAAGATGAGATTTCGACGCATAACCTCACTGCGGCAAAACCGTATCTGTTCACTCGGGATCGGTATTCCACTTTTCTTACTTTCCTCTCAAGTTCCATGCCTTTCGTCTCTCTATCTGTCACTATTGCGTTCAGGAACGCCGGGCCCGCGCAGCGACCGTACATAATTACTCAAAAGATCTGGAATTCAAATTCCCTTGTCAAAAGGGATTAGATTGGTGTGTTCAGCGTTAAACCAGGGACCGGAGCTCAGTCAAAGTATCGGATTGACTTGACGGGGGGGATTCCATGTCTTTTGGGTACCTAGCCAGATACACGGTACTCAAGTTGGGCGTTGCAACACAACGTCAAATTGCGACCAGCGGCCCTACTCGTTTTATCCCCGGTGTCGCTGACGCGTGTGGGCTTAGACCCGAAGGTACCCACCCATTGTCACCTCGCCGTTACCTACTCATCGCCAAGGCCGCGCCAACGACCGCGCGCGTACGAAGAAGAATCATATTATTGAGAACCTTCTGTACAGCACCACGTATTAAGTCTGAGCAGTAATCTATCGGACGATCGCGCGGCAACGGGGCTTCCCCCCATTCCAGGTCACAATATGTTCGCCATACACCATGAACAGAGAACAGCATCCGGACTTTATCCACTTCCATTGTTAAACATCTGAGAACTGTTTTGGGAGGCCAGGGGAATGATGGCACTGACTCGGTCCCCTCCTTCGCACGACAGCATCCATTTATCCATGTGATGCCCATTCCCGGTGGGATGAATCTAGACCTATTGAAGCGGGCGATTTCTACCCCGGTTTAGCAGAGTCGATAACAATGGAACACCCGATAAACACTTCGTGACTTCAAGCCGCCGGGGACGCTCAAGCCATCGTATCTATCCGTAATGAAACTGTCGGGGTGAAAAACTCCCAACGCCTGCTTAAACCGCCATCCCCATGCTGCCCAAACCAATCACCTAAGCGTAGTCCTGGTACCCGCCAGCGTCCGTAGCCGAGCCAGTCGCCATGAAATAGTCTTTCGTGCTCTGACATTCCGAGCATTCCGTGAGGAGAATGGACTTCGCCCCTAATGTGAAACTGGGCGGGAGATGAACCTCATTATTTACACTTTTCGTATTTATACGATATTCGTTCTTATCTTCACCTTCCGAAAGTCCCCCTGCCTCATCAACTGGACTCAAGCATATATTAACTGATATTTCTTCCCACCGGATTAAACTGACCCAGCCCAAAGTCTTGCCACATCAGAACACAATCCCAGAACAGAACATCTCAATATCAACGATGCAATTCTTCAACGTAATACTCGGTCTTGCTTCTCTGGCAGCTTCAGCGACAGCCGCCTCTGTCGATGCAGCTGCCCCTATCCAGGCGAGACAGGCTGCAAGCCCCTGTTATTCTAACCAGAAGTTGACCTGGAACACGGGCCAGTATGGAAACAGTGGAGGATGGGCTGTAAGATAGCCCTCGTCAATCCCTACTATAATGATACTAACTCTGCCGGAACCCCAGTGTGTCACCAACCTCTCAGGCGGCTGCAAGTCTTACTACTGGAAGACAGATCTCCCTTACTACAGCGTGAGCATGATGGATGTCTCCTCTTTGGGTTGAGAATCTACTGACTCGGGCCGATACTTAGTGCACTTAAACTGCCTGCTCTGTGTTTTTGAACACCTTGTTTGGATTGCGACAACTCTCTTGCCCGGCCTTTCTCAGCGCATATTCATCTTGCCTCACAGAGCACTTCAGAGACATCTTAATTATTAGTTGCAGCTGGGGTTGCATTCATTTTTGAATATTATTATAGAGGTGAATGATTCTCAACTGCTGGACCTGGTTGTGGTATTTAAATACATTCAATTCGGCACAGATCCACAAGAAGCTAGTCCGCTATATGAACGACATTCTTCTGGATGTGAAATGTTTATGTGTCGCGTACGTCTTAACAAAAGCGAAACATTTAGATTGAAGAACATAGCCAGAGTTCTTCAGATGCTATTGGGTCCAAACTTTCCAAAATCCACCACGTCACCTTCCTTGACGTTCACTTTTTCCCGCCTACCACCTGCCATCTTAAATCGAACGTTTATGCGTTTACAATTTCCAAAGGCTTTTCCATTGCGATGGAGAGGTTCTTTCGAAAACTTCCATTTGCGGCCATTGACAATCTTAGGCAGTAGAGACTGATAAACTGACTGTGACATGACGTCGTGCTTCCCGCATCTTGCTTCCGTGATGTCCGTATCAAAACGAAGAGCTCGAAACTCAGGTGCCCACCGCGCCTTCAGAAGACCTTTATGGCGGTAGAAAACGGCAGCGGACTTTGCTTTTTGGTTGTCTATGACACCCCCTAAGCTTTCTCCGGACACGTTGAAAGGTTTACCCTGTTCAATCGCGTTTTGGACCACGGCTAGCACGGTTTGGTTTGTAATCTGTTTGCCCGCGTAAACGACGACTGTCTTGTTGATTCCGTTGCCATCGTTGTACTTTTGAAGGCTGTTGGCGAGGGAGACAGTGAGAAGGTCCGTTGTCTCAATCTTGTCCATATCGATTCGGTTCACACTGCGGTCGAGTCGCTGCAAGACCCATGGGAAACGTTTCTTTTGTGTCTGTGCGGCGATTTCAAGCTCTTCGGACTCCTGCAGATATGAGCTGCTAGCTTCGTTCAATACTAGCGAAGGACTTAGGTCATCCTCGTCCGGGCCTTTGGTTAGCCGAGTAAATGGATCCGGATCTTTCGTAGCGAGGCGCTCAAGAGGCCAAAAGCCCCGTTTGTAAATGTGAGAAGAATTCTCGTAACCATCGATGAGACCAATCACAGCGGGTTTGCCATTTCCAATGAAGTGTTTCAGAGGGAGATTGTGGAGGTATTCATGTTCCGGGGCCCCGTGACTTTCGACGGTGTAAAGACTTTCTAGCTGGTTCAGAAGTCCGAAGACGTCCTCCCACTCGCTGTATGTGGGCTGCCTCTCAGTAGACTTGCCTCCCAAAGGGTCGCTAGCCGTTGCTGGGGATATATGAATTCTCTGAGTGCGCTTGATATGGATGACGACAAGCTCCGCATTGTTTCTGGTGAATGTGTTGATGTCATCAACGACTTTCTGGATGGGAACGCAACTGCCACCTTGAACCCCAAGACTATCGCCGAGATTGCTGTAGTGGCCGCAGTACCAGGAAGGATCATCTTGAGTGCCGCTCTTCGAAGTAAGGACCGGACGAATGTCGAAATAACGGACGCCGAGGTTGAGTTGGTCAAGGATTGATCGCGTCTGGGTCAACACGAAGTCTTCCAGTCCTAGCTCCGTTCGCAAATTGTTGTGAACATAGCTCGTGCCGGCGTCGTGAGAACAAGGAAGGGTGATATGCTTGAGAGGGAGGTTTCCAAGCGTGGCGTTGTGGAGTTGCATCCAACTTTGCGAATACTCTGCCATCATCGTTGACGGTCGTTGGACGCAACAATGAGTAGATGGATACCGGAGAGTTTTTAATCAGCACGATTGAGGGCAGGAAAATTCTCATATTAGTATTTTTTCTCATTGAGACCTTGACGACTCTCGAGACGCCTTTGGCTGAAACACATCCAAGGTGCGTTCCCGCAAGGTTCACGATATTCCCACCAAGTTACAAGAACGCCACATAAGGGAAACTCCATCGATCTTGGTGCATATTTCGTTGCACGACCGACCGACGCGAGGGCGAAACATTGAACTGGAAAAGTCGACAAGCTACCGAGTTCGCCCTATAAACCAATAGCAACAACAATCTTTTGAGACGAGACACCCTGTTCTAGAAGATCAATTCCCCTCTGAATCGCCTCCAAGCCTGAACCAACGACGTTCGCTTCCGGCACAGCTTTAAGCTTTCCGCACTTTAGAGCCTTCGGCACGAAGTCGACAAAGATTGTCTTGCATAACTCGGAGTCGGCAATGTCTGTTGCTAGAAAGGGCTTCATCTCTACACCATGCGGCACCATTGAAGGCGAGGCCCTGACGCAAGCTATGCAGCTAGACACACGGTCGGATGCGCTCAACACAATGCGCGCGCAACTGGACATGGCAGTTTCCGTTCCGCTCGCCTCGTAGACCCCGGCCAGTGTCTTTCCCTTGAGAGAGACGACAATGTCATCCTCGATTGAGGATGATTTGTAGTCAAAGACCTGTGTCGCTCCGAGATTCTTGACGTAGTCGTGATTCTTTGGGGATGCGGTTGAAATGACTTCGTATCCTGCCAGGTTTGCAAGCTGGATTGCAATGCTGCCAACACTCGTCGCCCCTCCCCATACAAGGACCACTTGTCTCATGTGATGGGGCTGGATAGAAGGCAGCTGAAGGCCGAGCTGCGCCTTTCCAAATAGCCCAAGGGCTGCCGTCGCGATGGCGAGAGGGAGTACGGCGGCCTGTTCAAAAGACAACTCTTCTGGAATCGCAGATACGCAATTCGAAGGGATGAGAGTATAAGCTTGAAAAGCGCTGTTCGCATTGTTATCTGTGTGGAGGGAGGTCGCAAGGCCCAGGACCCGATCTCCAGGTTTGACGTGCGTGATATTCGAGCCAACTTCCTCAACCACCCCGGCCAGATCCATACCAAGTATCGCCAGGTATGTCCTGGGGAACAGAGCGTTCTTTTGGATGGCGCCGTCCACAGGATTGATCGCGACGGCCATGGTTCTGACTAGGACATCATCGTCTGTTGGATGGCGCAGCTCAGCCTCCCCTAGACGAAGAGAACTACTCCGTTCTTCAGTCACCCAGGCCGCAATGTTGAAAGGCATCGTGGTATAATCTAGTAGCAACTGAACCCCTGGCATGAAAGAAACGTGAGTGTGCAGAGAAATAGACGGTTTACCATGATTAAAGCCCAGACAATCAGAGCCGCAGCCATCTAGGTCCCAACGCGAGTACTGCGTCGACGTCATAATTCCACACCGCCCTCTTGTTCCAACTCACAACTGTTGGTAGGTTGCCGGGGGTGCATCTCCAAAAGCTGGGATGGACACTGTCGATGTGGGCAGTGAAACATGGAACCAACGCCGATCATGATGTCAAGCGCCCGTTTCCAAAAAGCAAGCAATAGAGACACATTCAAATCAAAACTTGAGACTAGTCCTTCTATTAGCAAACCAAGTAGCCGTGTCTGTTGCACGCATGTAGATAATGGTTGGATGGTCACTAGATGATGAAATCCATGTGAGTCAATAGGTCTCACTTTCGATAACCTACTGCCCGGGGATTGAATGAGCAGGATGTACGCGGCTTCATCGGCTTACTTGTCAACCCGAATCTCGTCTGCTCCGGGGGCTGTCCCTTGGAAGAGCGTCTTGAAATCGTCCGCAACGTCTATAGAGTCCGGACTAGCAAGCCTTTTCTAGCTCAGGCTGGCTGATGCCCGCTAGCGCGTCGTCGGGTAAGGTGATAGGCCGCTGCGCCCGGAGCAAGACTTGCTCAGATGTTTTCATCGTTCCTTTCTAGTCATCCGCGTCAAGTTCCCGCTCCTGAGCTGTCGTCGACCACTCCATTGAAGTCCAGGCGAAAGCATGTGTATATGAACTGCGGCCCGCTAGGGGTCTCCGTTGCGGTCGTCCCATACGTACCACAAATTCGGGTCGCCAAGTTGGGTCGTGATTATTCTCGGACTTAATCTTGCTGCTGCTCCGGGAGGCGTCCCGGTCAGTTCGGCGCTGGCTTGGAATAGCTAGGTTTCCCGCGCAGTTCGTCAGTCGTAGTAGCGAGTCATCGTTGAATGCCTAACCGGCTTTCTCGACCTTTTCCAGTGCGCGACGGGGCTCCGCCTTGGAACAATCAAGACAGAGATTGCTAAGGAGGCAATAGTGCCCACCAAGTGCTATAGGTCATCTCTCTCCTTCGGCATTGGTCTGTCGATTGCGGTATTAGCACGCAAACCTTTGGTCGATCGATTCGTGAGTGACGAGCATGAAGGCTGCGAAGAGGAGACGGAGAGTATTAGAGATGTCTTGGTGGTGTAGCCAAGGCTACCGGCGTCTAGGGAGGGGCTGAATTGTAAGAATTGACAAGCAGATCATAGGCAACGTTTCCCTTGACCTGAAGAAACAAGTGTGAAGAGATGGAGGACCTCTGGAACATCCATAGTCACTTCTGTTTAGGGGAGAGACCGGGGCCACAACGCTAACAAAGAGCAGATGTGTGGAGGAAATCTGGCCAGAGATGCTTCAATGATGCGGGGGACCAGCCGTATATCGGGTTTTGCGGCGGCCCATTGCAGTGCACGGTGCATAAGCTGCCGGCAGTGATGCACTTCCCGTTTCCCCGTCTACAAGGGACGTTTCCAATGGACTTCAACGATCTACCCGTGCCGCTACATTGCATTAGGATGATCACTGGGACTCATTACGGCCTGTGCATACGGGAGTCAAGCGGTGAGGGGCCTTTCTATCTGTACGGGGCCACTCGACGACAGCAGTGAAACGGGCAGCTAGTTGCATCGCAATTTCATCTTTGAGCGGAGTAATAACGACCATCTGATTGGGTGAATATGTCGTCAACATGGGATGGCTGCTGCCATCTTGTGTTGCAGCACTCGGGATGAAAGTGAATTAGGAAGTGTGCACCCCGAGGACCGGGGCCTTGGTCCGGCCCGAGCCCCGATACAACCGGGCGTCGGGTCGGTTCCCTACCGACCACTTGCGATTCCTCACTGGCAATGGACCCTTGGCAGACGGTTTCGGAGCAGATGCGGCTGATGGAACTTTATTCCGTGGTCTCTGATGATTATTACATAGCGTAGCCATCACCGCTTACCATTTAAATATCTCGTCAACTTCCGCTGTGTGAAGTAACGGTACGCCTCACTCAGAGCGCTTGTAAACATTAACGACAAGATCACTCATGATGAAGTTCCTTCCCGGCGGTATCACTCCGTCGCCGCTAGGCTTAGCCTTTCTTGCGGCCCTACTCGTAAGTACACTTGCTCCAGGAACACATACCTCACACTCACGACCTGGCAAATCAGCTCGTGGCGTACGGCACGTCGGTAGTCGTTTACAACCTTTTCTTCCACCCATTGCGTCGGTTCCCTGGCCCCAAGTTGTGGGCGGCGACACCACTCCCTGCTGCTCTCAGTGTTCTTCGCGGTCTGTCGCATGTCAAGATTCTTGAACTCCACAAGCGCTATGGAGACATTGTCCGAGTAGGGCCCAACGAACTGGCGTTTGCGCACTCGGATGTGTGGAAGGACATCTGCGGACACTTGAAGCGCGACCAGGAGGAAAACGGCAAAGATCCCAAGTACGGCAACGAAGACATGGACAAGAGTCTGATCTCAGCTTCCCGCGAAAGACACGGCCCGTTGCGACGTCTGTTATCCCACGGGTTCTCGGCTCGTGCCATGGCTGAGCAGCAACCGCTCATCAACACTTACATCGATCTCTTCATGGAACGGCTCCGGGAACACGGAGAAGGCGGATCGCGGCCCATTGATGCATCGAAGTGGTTCGAATGGACCACGTTCGACATCATTGGGGACCTGGCTTTTGGCGAATCCTTCGGCTGTCTACGCACTTCCGCGTCTCATCCTTGGGTGGAAAGTTTCTTCGACTCGATGAAGATCATCCCGGCTCTCCAGGCGATCAGCGACTTGCCCTTCTTTTCAATCCTGGCACCTCTGTACTTCATGCTGTTTATCCCGAAGAACGTCGCTACCCAACGCCGAACGAGTCAGCAATTTGCAGAGGAAAGCTTGAAAAAGAGGCTAAGTCTGGGGACTGACCGGCCCGACTTCGTGCAAGCGATGCTTAAAGGCGGCAAGGAGCATGTGAGTAATCGTCCTAGCTTGGGATGTATTTCTTTGTCTCTAAAACCATCCTTTCAGACGTTGACGCCGATCGAATTGCGGGACAACAGTGTTCTCCTCACTACTGCCGGTTCTGAGACAACGGCTACGACACTCGCTGCAACGACCTACTTCCTCGGCACTCACCCTGAAGCCCTTCAAAAGTTGAACGATGAGGTCCGCTCAGCTTTCAAGAGCGAAGATGAAATCGACGTCAACAGTGTCCAGAACCTGCCCTACATGCTCGCTGTTCTGAAGGAAGCCATGCGTGTCCATCCACCTGTCGCCATATCCCTGCCACGATCAACTCCTCGCAGTGGAGCCCAGGTAGCTGGAGAACACATACCCAGGGGCGTAAGTTTTGCGCAGCTGATTTGCAACCTGACATGGCCCATTTGCTGACAAGTCATAGACAACTCTGGGCATCTGGCAATACGCCCTCTACCATGACCCGTCCAAGTTTCTTTACCCAGACTCCTTCATTCCCGAGAGATGGCTGGACGATGAACGCTTCGAGAATGACGCGAAGCACATGCACCAACCTTTCTCATACGGCCCTCGGAACTGTCTCGGCATGAAGTAAGTATTACTGAGACCACCAGCTAGCCAGCCGGCTGGCTGGGCCGTCTTGCTCCATTCTTGTTACGCTGACTCTTTCCCTTTTCTTTTTAGTCTTGCTTACGCAGAGATGCGATTGATTCTTGCCCGCATTATCTGGAACTTCGACCTCGAGCTCGAGCCTCAGAGCCAAGAATGGGCGGCGAATCAGAAGGTGTTCTTCTTTTGGGACAAGCCGCCTCTGTGGATGTATTTCAAGCCCAGACGGCCTTGAAATTCATCTAGTTGTCAACGACTGTAGACTAGTGATGAAAGAATCTCGCCACGAAAGAACATGACTTTTGTGGAGGCAATTGATTGTTCGACCAGCTAGAATGTATTAAACTTCATCCGAAGCTCGGGTAAATCCCAAATATGCATCATGGTTCAGGCTTTCCGAAGATGGCTTGCTTCGCCGCAGCCAAGCCTCCATACAAGAATACTCAACTAAACGACAATAATTTCTGGGCAATCTACGCCAGATTTCCTTTTCGAGAAGGTCAGCAACTTTTGCATGCTGGTACAACGATTTCACCAACTGTATCACGGGGAAGCGAATAATTCTGTTTTATTAAAAGAACGCCCGCAGTAACAGCTGAGTCTTGACTCTTATCTATAAACCTAGCTAGGACCACTGTCAGCAAAACGCTGTGCCGCAAGGCAGCAGGGCACGCGTCACGGAACACGAAATTCGTGAGCAATGTCTCAGAAGTCCCTGATAAGAACTGCGTGACTTGCTCTTGTCTGTTGGATTGCGATGCCTGTTTTCCAACGTCATATACTTGAAGTCACTAGCGATGTCCTGTCCGTCACTAAGCGACCAGTCCTTTGGGCCCCGTGTCCACCCAGAATGTCGTTCTTTCGACTTCACACTGCAGTTTGAGGACATCTTCTTTGCCTGCATTCCGTCCAGTGTCTTCATCATCCTCGTACCAGCTCAAATCGCCCATTTGCTTCGCCAACCGACCGCTTTCGCAGTCCGTTCTCGGCTTTTGCTCGCCAAATTAGTATGTGCCTTCAATGTCTAGCGCTTGTGCGCCTGTCCATTACCAGTGCCAGTTGCCTAATGCTTTCTTTTTAAGCTTGTCCTCGCCGCACTTCTGGCTTCGCATGTCGCCTTTCTAGCCCTCCGATCGCAAACTCCCAAAGTCCAGACGTCTGCATCGGTTGCTACTGATGTTTTAGTTCTCGTCGCCATTCTCATCATTGTTCCAACCTCTCTCCTGACCCATCAACGCTCTCCTCGACCGTCAACTTTACTCAGCATCTATCTTTCCGCGTCAATTATACTGGGTATTGCGCGTGTCCGAACAATATGGCTACTAGACCAACGAGGCCCTGTGCCAGCTCTCGCGACCATTGTTTTGGCGCTGACGACTGCCTTCCTCATCTTGGAGTCGATCGAGTCGAAGAAAAGACAATCTGATCCCGAGATATCCTACAGCAAGCTCCCGACTCCTGAACAGACCAGTGGCTTCTGGGCAAGAACTTGCTTCTGGTGGTTGGCACGTACCTTCTCAATCGGTTATTCCAGGGTGCTCTCTCTTGCGGATCTGCCCAACCTTGACGCTGTTCTAGAAAGCCGCCATTTGCACCGCGATCTGTCTATTGCTTGGAATGGCAGTAAGTTCTGTTGCCCTTCATGATATCTAACCGAAAAGCTTTCAGACACTGGCTAAGCCATGAGACCAGATGATCACCAGAGGAAGAATAGTCTACTACGAGCATGTCTCAAGAGCTATTTCTTGTCTTTTGTTTCTCCAGTCATACCGCGACTATGCGTCTCAGTCTTTACGTTTGCTCAGCCGTTCCTCATCAACACGACCGTGAGCTTCGTCGGCCAAGAGAAGCCTGATGTCAACTTTGGTAGGGGCCTCATTGGCGCATGGGCCCTGGTTTACCTAGGCATTGCTGTCAGCAACTCGATTTTCCAGTATCACAACCTTCGCTTCACAACCAGATTACGTGGAGGACTGGTTGCACTCATTTACCAGCAGGCAATCAATACCCGAGAGGTGGACATGGGCGACATAACTGCAGTTGCCCTTATGGGGACTGACGTAGAGCGCATCCACATGTCGATGTCTACCTTCCACCTGGTATGGAGCTCACTGCTTGACATTGTCATTGCAAGCTGGCTTCTCGGCCTCCAACTCTCATTTGCATGCCTTGCTCCCATCATACTGGTTCTTGGTGAGTAGACAGAAATCTTTGAGTTTCAACCCGTTAGTACTGACCAAGGGTGCTCAGTCTTCATTGCCGCGATGTCTAAGGTCTCGGTAGCCACCAACACAGCTCAAAAGCACTGGATTGAGAAGATCCAGGAGCGTCTTCGAGTGACAACCACAATGCTTAGTGAGATGAAAGCTGTGAAGATGCTAGGACTCGCCCAAGTTATGTCAAACACAGTCCAGAATCGGCGCACCGACGAGATTGAGACCTCGAAGTCTTTCAGGAAGTTGTTGGTAGCGACGTTGCTGCTTTGTGAGACTCACACATCTTTTGTCAGCAGTTGTCGCTAACCCGGAAGACTAGCCCTGAGCCCGATCAACCTCGCACCCATAGTGACCTTCGGTGTTTATGTCATCATTTCTGTCTATTGGAAGAACGATACCCTATTACCGGCGCAGGCATTTACATCAATTGCTTTGATATCTTTGCTAACCACGCCGGTCGTTGCGTTCATCCAGCTCCTTCCCATGGTTGTGCAATCATTGGCCTGCTTCGATCGCATCCAAGACTTCTGCAATTACGGCTCTCCACGAAAGACCAAAGATCAGCCTGCCGATCCATCTTCATCAAGTCCTCAGACGGCTTTACCTGCGGGCAAAGTGCCTAAACAACCACCAACAGCCAGCCGTACCTCGCAGGAACCCGTTTTGTCTCTCAGCGGCGAAAGCTTCGGTTGGAAGGAAGAGCAGACTTTACTTCACGACATCAACGTCCAGATACAGCCCAATTCCGTCACAGCCATTGTGGGACCTGTGGGAAGCGGAAAGTCAAACCTCCTCAGCGCCATGTTGGGCAACATGATCAGAACCTCACCAACGACCAACACGTGTGTAAACGCAAGACGTGGAAGTGAGGAATTTGCATACTGCTCACAGGCTCCATGGCTAGAGAACGGAACGATTCGGCAGAACATTCTCGGTGTCTCACCCTACGAGGAGAAATGGTATGACACCGTTACGCTTGCATGTGGACTTGAACCCGACTTTCAGGCCTTGCATAAGGGTGACTTCACTATCATTGGTAGTCAAGGCGGCAACCTCAGTGGCGGCCAAAAGCAGCGCATTGTGAGTGTTACTGATTGACAAACGCCTAATTGTTCTGTCTGCCGATGGCTATTTGCTGACCTCTGTCCTCAAGGCTTTGGCAAGGGCGGTCTATGCTCGAAAGAGCATTGTTATCCTGGACGACATCTTCAGTGGTATGGACGCCCGCACTGCTCACCATGTCTCTACATCCTTGATCGGAAGTGAAGGGCTTCTACGGAGGCACCGCGCGTCAGTAATTATTGCAACTCACAGCCGTAGGTCGCTTTTTCTATGCAATGTGGCAGATTCTGACGGACTTTTAGATAGGATTATGAGCCTAGCCGATACCATCATCTCCGTGGATGGTGGGAGGGTGCAAGAAATAGGCAGCCCCATGGATCTAATCAAAGGTCAAGGCTATGTCAGCAAGCTCGGGCTCATTTCATCCATTGATGGAAATATTGTGAACGAATCCACACGCCCTGTCGAGCCTAAGGTTTCCGAGAAACACCAAGGAGAACCATCTGAAAGCGAGATTGCCAGGGAACAGAAGCATACGGATGTCAGACGTAAGAACGGCGAGAAAGCAGTTTACATGTACTACTTGAAAAGTGCAGGCTGGAAAGCTATCATCATGTACACGGCAGCCGTCACCTCATGGGCATTCTTTTCGGAATTTTCCTGTAAGTCTTAAAGCATCATGGCTAGGCGCACGACACCTGAGCTGACGCATGGTGCCTAGCCGTTTGGGTCAAATGGTGGTCCGAGGCAAATTCTTCTCATGCAAACCAAGACGTGGGATACTACATGGGAATTTATGCCTTATTCGGGGTTTTGGGAACACTTAGTTCCTCGATCGCCGCCTGGTTCGCGTTCATCGACATCATATCCAACACAGCTCTGAAAATGCATTCAGACCTTCTTCAGACAACTATTGCGTAAGCCAGCCTTCCAGCTTTCCACAACTCTCATGGCTACCTATGTATGTATGTGACTACTAATGTCGCGGATGCAGCGCAACATTTGCTTTTTTCTCGAAGATAGACAATGGAGAGATATTGAATAGGTGAGATTTCGGTGGCGCGATCAGCATTTGGCAGTACCTGACTTGTTCGCAGATTCAGTGAGGATATGCAGTTGGTGGATATGGACTTACCATCGAACATGCTGAATTACACATCTAGTGAGTATCAGAGAGGTCTTCTGAGAAAGCTTTCACTAAACGCTAATCCCTCACAGCTGGCGTTACGATACTTGCCAAGGTTGCCATACTGGTCGTGTTCTCTCAGTATCTTGGAGCTACCCTGCCATTCCTATGCACCGTACTCTATTTCCTGCAACGCTTTTATCTTCAGACATCGCGGCAAGTCCGTCTCCTCGGCATCGAAGCTAAAGCACCTCTTTACACCCACTTCTCCGAGTCCGTGGCTGGAGTCGCTACAATTCGGGCCTTTGGGTGGCAAGAACAATACCAAGAACGCAATTACGAGCACGTTGACGAGTCGCAGAGGCCTAGCTACACCCAGGGCTGTATCCAGGCATGGCTCACTTTTGTTCTTAACCTGATCGTAGCCGTACTGGCTGTGATTCTCGTTGTTATTGTGGTAACGTGGCACCACAAGTTTAGCGCTGGAGGCGTCGGTGTCAGTCTAGTCATGATCATTGGCTTCAGCGAGGTGCTGGCTCGACTCATCCAAAGCTGGACAAAATTGGAGTCCAGCATAGGTGCTGTGGCTAGAGTGAGACGATTTGTCTCTGATTCTGAAACCGAGTCGGCGGTTGGAAGAGGGACGCCGCCGATGGACTGGCCGCAAGCCGGAGCTGTGACATTTTCGGACGTTGTAGCGTCTTATGGGTAAGAACTACATATGAACTCCCAAATGAGTTCTACAAAATGACAGAGCTAACCGTCTGGCAGGTCTGATGCTTTACCTATCCTCAAAAACTTCTCCCTTGTTATCGAAGGCGGCCAGCACGTAGCAATTTGCGGCCGGTCCGGAAGTGGGAAAACCTCGTTGATCATGACTTTGCTGCAAATGACGGTCATGAAAGAAGGGACGATCGACATTGACGGCGTTGATGTCTCGACCGTGCTGCAATCAGAGCTCCGCGCACGCATCAACGTCATTCCCCAAGATCCGTTCTTGATGCCTGGGACTATTCGTTTCAACCTTAACCCTTACGAGAATACTCTAGATGATGACAGACTCATTCAAGCCCTGGGAAAAGTTGGTATCTGGTCACTTGTGCAAGACCAGGGAGGCCTGGATGCAGAAATGGACGTGAAGGCCTGGTCAGCCGGGCAGAAGCAACTTCTCTGCTTGGCCAGAGCCATGCTTCGACAGTCCAAGATTTTGATACTGGATGAGGCTATGAGCAGGTAAGTGCTTTGAAGATCAAAGTGCTATCATTACTGACAATCCTCAAGTGTAGATAGTGCTACAGAGGCACTCATGCAGGATATCGTTGATACCGAGTTCAGGGGCTGCACAGTTCTGGCGGTGATGCACAGGCTCAAGCACGTCACCCACTACGACAAGGTGGCCCTGCTGGGAGATGGAAAACTTCTCGAGTTCGATAGTCCGGAATCTCTCATCTCGCGGGACACGCAGTTTGCTGAGATGTATAAGATGAAAGCAAACTGACGTAGTCTTGGTAAGCTTTAGCTGATTCCTTTTGGCACGAATCTCACTTATTGCGCCGGTCAAACCGTATACTTTGTGTAGTCTCGGCCTGATGTAGAGAGAGCCCTCCTAGAATGACAAGAAAGGATTCAATTACTCCTACATGGATTCCGTTCTTCCTTCAGAACATCGTGCTGGACTGGAGAAGCCAATTCAGGTTCTGGGCTTACCTGCACCACAAGAATTCCCATCCAATACTACCTATTCAAGAAGCTCCAAGGTTCTACCTAGCTTCGCAGACTCCACGGCAGTGTCGATGATGCGCTGAGCGGTCAAGCAGAGCATCGGATCTAGCGGCCCAGTGATCGGCTTGCCGTTCTCCTTGCAGTGGAGAACGTACTCGATCGGATTGCGGTATGGCTTTTGCAAGACGTCAGCGGGCACGTTGGTGATCTGGGGCCGGTCCTTGGTCTGGACGCCCACGTGCGGATCATAGTCGTAGCTCGAAATCGTGCCTTCAGTGCCAACTACCACAAACCCGCACCTGGGCTGTGGCTGCAGGATCCACGGGTCTGTGAAAGTGCCCCAGCGGGTCTCGAACTTCGACAGCCCTGTGGTGTACTCGCAGATCGTGATTGAGTGCTCATCAACCTCGATGTTCTCGCTGGCGGACGTCACAGTGGTCACCTTCAAAGGCGCGCGTCCGTCCATGAACCACGTCCCGAGGGTCGCGCCGTACCCGAGATAGTCCAGCAACGATCCGCCACCAGACTCCTTCTTGTACCACCACGCGTCCGACTTCTGCCGCTGCACTTCCTCGTCGGAGACCTCAACTTTGTCGGCAAGGTGATACAGCGGCCCGCGGTTCCCGCCGTAATAGTGTACTTGGGTGACCTCCCCAATCGACCCCTCGTCGATCAGCCGTTTGGTCGTGACGTGGGTCGGGAACCATCTTGCAGGCCAGTTGATTGCAAGACAAGTTCCAGCAGCGGCTCTGGCCTGCAGCATGCGCCTTGCGTCTCGAAGGTTGGCCGCGAACGGCTTCTCCATCAAGACGTCCACCCCAAAGGCGCAGCACTCCTCGAAGGCAGCGGCGTGGTCAGCGGTCGCCGAGCATAGAATGATGAGGTCGGGCTTTGTCTGGCGGATGCACTCCCCAACGTCAGTAAAGACTAGCTCCGGCGCGATACCGAACGCCGCGACCGCGTCCTTCATACGATCGACTTGATGATCGCAAACGCCCACGATTTCAACATCGGGGTCGTCGAATGCGTTGCGCAAAAGATCGCCCATGTGCATGTGGTCGAAGTTGATGCCGACTACTCTCCAGCGCGCCATCGTGGAAGTCTGATGAGAGTTGTGAGATAGAATTTAGGGCAAACAATGCATACCTACTGGCCAGAGTAATCATGTACCATAGGTTTGAGCTGACGTGTACAGTGCGGAGACAGTGCCTTGATATGGTAATATCTGAATGCTCCGGTGATGACGCCGCATGTAAGAACCGACCTCCTGGCCTTCTCCTCAGCCACCATTTCAGGATGGCTGAAAGACTTTACTTCAAGTAGCAGAATATCTGAAATATACATCAGTAGTCCCGTTAAAACTTCAGGAACGGATCAACCGATCAACACTTCTATCGACAAAAGCGTTGACAACTGCTTCTGCTGCTCGCATTCGTATTGCTCCATCTTGTCTTGCAAAAATACCTGGAGGCAACTGTTTGGCGAAATCACCGGCATTGAAGTCTTCGATAGTGAACAGCCAATTTCAAGCCAGGCTCTAGTAAAATGAAGCTACCGTAGCCAGGGATCAAGTTGACTTATCGCGTCGACTTTCAGGGAAAGCCTCCATGACAGCATCTATCATGGCGATAGGTGGCCTACTTCGGCGACATGCTAGAGCTTCAACTCTCATAATCAATTCTATTGCCGAAGTTTACCCCATCGCTGAGCGCCGCTTTCTCACCACTATCCACGACGGGACTTCATATCTCCGTGTGAACCCCAGTGTTGGCGGAGAGTCCGCTGTGAAGGGGTTTACCCGAATGGAGCCAGCGGCATTGGCATTCGCCGCGTTGAGCCAGTCACGGCGCCCGGGTACACTTCGGCCGGCGTATTTGTGGGGCCCCGTGGGCTCCGGGTATCCTCCGACAGGGTTCCGGAGGTTGCGACTTTAGCCTAAATACACCAAGGACACTGTCTGGAAGCAAACTGCGGCGCCTTTTTGCTGACGCATGACCACCGACTCCCGCAGTTCCGTCTCATTTTCCGACGCTACTCCGAATCAGGAGTGTTCCATGGTACCGGAGCCGTCTGATGAGATCCAGATTCCCGGACCTTGTGATCAATTGAAAGAGACACTCGCACTCAAGAAGACGATTGAGACGCTGTAATTGTGTTTCATCATCTCTGAAATTGATTGAAGTCATTGTAATATCTTTTGCCCCAAATTCGAGTTGAACCCCGCACGCCCAGTGCCTGTGTACCACGCATTCGCCATGGCCACCGACAACATTCCACTCGATGTGGATGGCTTGATAAGTCAACTCACTCTGGAGGAGAAGATTGACCTGCTTGCCGGTCAAGGGTCTTTCAGGACAGCAGGTCTCCCTCATCGCGGAATTCCGGCTTTGATAGTGAGCTGCGGCACCCTCTGAAGCGGGGAATCAGTTGACTTACCCTCGTCCAGACATCGGACGGTCCTCATGGAATTCGAGGTCGTCGAGCTTTCCACCGGGTGAGTACATTCCCTCGAGCCGTGACGACCATAAACGAGACATGCAAATTGCGGGCCTCGAGATAATCGAGCAAGGCTAAGTGTGACCCCAGAACCCGAGTCCCATGCTACCATCCGCAACTGGCATGGGCGCGACCTTCAACAAGGAGCTGCTTCACAAAGTCGGAAACCTCCTAGGTGAAGAAGCCAGGGCCCGGGGTGTTCATGTTCTTTTGGCACCCACGATCTGTCTCCAGAGGTCTCCACTGTTCGGCCGTGGCTTTGAAGCCTTCGCGGAAGACCCTTACCTGAGCGGCATCCTGGGAGCAGCGTACATCAACGGCGTCCAGGAGCGTGGAGTCGCGACTAGCGTGAAGCACTACGCCGCCCATGATCAATCGGACAATTCCATCGAGGACAACGTCTGCATGACGCAGCGTACACTGCGGGAGGTCCACATGATGCCTTTCCAGCTGGTCATGCGAGACTCGGACCCCTGGACGTTCATGACGTCCTACAACAAGATCAACGGAATCCATGTCAGCGAAGACCCCTTACTCATGAAGCAGATCCTAAGGGATGAATGGGGCTTCAAGGGATTGGTGATGAGCGACTGGTTCGGCACGTACAGCACCTCGGAGGCCATCAACGCAGGTCTCGATCTCGAGATGCCGGGTCCCACCCAATGGAGAGGAAAGTGCCTCAGTCTGGCTGTCAATAGCCGCAAGGTCATGCGTGCGACGATCGACGAGTGTGTGAGGAACGTGTTGAATCTCACCAACAAAGTCCTGGACACGAAACCCGAGGGCTACTTCTCTGCTTCGAATACGCCGGAGCAGCAAGCCTTGATCCGGAAGTTGGTTTCCGAGAGCATTGTGCTTTTGAAGAACGATCGCGGAGTGCTACCCATCAAGGCCTCAGAGAACAGAAAGATTGCGCTGATCGGAGATCACGTCAAGAACCCCGCCTTGAGTGGCGGCGGAAGTGCCGAGGTCGAGCCTTATTATTCCGTCACGCCGTACAACGCCATCATAGAGGAGGTAGGCAAGGAGAATGTTGCATACGCTCTCGGGTGCCACTGTAAGTCGTTCTTTATTGTGCTTTTTCACGAAGGTCAGATGTTAACACTTGGCAGCCTTCAGATTTAGCCCCCTGCTGAAGAATCTGAAACCCCTGAACGCGGACGGCTTCGGGTGGTCAGTCGAGGTCTTTGGGGAGGACCCAGATGAGAACCCCAACGCCGAGGTTCTGCTCTCGGCAACCGCTGAGAAAGAGCTGATTGACGTCCCCGAGAGCTTTCATGCGACCTTGCCGAAGAAGTTCTACGCGAGAGCCCGCGCCGTGTACACACCAGAAGTCACTGGTCCCTTCCGTTTTGGCTTCAGCACATCAGGAAAGGGCAAGGTAAGGCTTGACGGCAAGGAAGTCATCGATCTATGGACGGAACAGCCGCCCAAAACCGGTCCCACGCCGTGCTTCAATAGACTGTCTATGGAGAAGTTCTGCGACACGAGACTTACTGAGGGTAAAACTGTCAACATCGAAGTCGTACAGGTGAACGAAGACCTTGCTGGCGGCGTCGGCACAGCTCTCACCCTCGCCGGTCGCGTGGGCGGATTCGAAATTATTGATGAGGACCTCGCCATCAAGGAGGCAGCCAACCTGGCGAGGAGCGTTGATGTTCCGATCGTCGTCACGGGTCTCTCGTCCGACTTTGAGTACGAGGGTGCTGATCGTAAGCATCTGAGGCTGCCTGGCCGTGTGGACGACTTGATCCAGGCAGTCCTTTCCGCGAACCCCAACACAGTCAGTATATCCTCCAATACCATCAAGAACGCGTGAATAACCAAATCTCAGATCATCGTCACCCAATCGGGATGCCCTATTGAGATGCCTTGGGAGTCACAAGCTTCCACATTAGTCCATGCGTGGTTCGGTGGGCAAGAGACGGGCCATGGCCTCGCCGATATCCTCTTCGGCAAGGCAAACCCCTCCGGCAGACTTTCCCAAACGTTCCCAAAGTCCGTCAAGCACACGCCCGCCTACCTCAACTTCTCAAAGACGGACTACGACATCGTCTACGGCGAAGGTGTCTTCATCGGCCATCGGTACTACGAAGTCGTCGACCGCGATCCGCTCTTTTACTTCGGACACGGCCTCTCGTACTCGACGTTCGAGTACTCGAAGCTCCATGTTCCTAGGACGTTTGCGGCGTCTGCGGAACATGAGATGAAGATCTCTGTGGATGTCACGAACAAGGGTCCTTACGACGGCGATGAGGTGGTCCAGGTCTACATCCACGACCCTGAGAGCACTCTCCAGCGTCCCGTTCGGGAACTCAAAGCTTTTACGAAAGTGCATCTGGCAGCGGATGAGACGAAGACGGTCGAACTCGTTCTTGACAAGTATTCCCTTTCATACTGGTCTCAAGAGCGGTCGAAGTGGCTGGCAGAGGCTGGAGAGTACGTGGTGATTGTTGCTTCTAGCTCAAACCCGAAGGATGAGATTCAGCGAGCAAGTTTCCATCTGCCAGAGACCTTCTTCTGGGAGGGTGTTTAGGGTTGCTCTTGGTGTGGTTACGGGCGCATCAATTTCTCTGGCTTGTACGTCTAGACCTAATGTCATTTCATGACTGACACAAGTAGAATTTTGTTTTCCAGGTGGCGGAGAAGCTCGAGGTTTTGCGCAGAATTGAGACTGACGGCGTTGTCGCGAACTTTTACGACTTTGTGCCAGATGAGAGTACTTGGGTCAGAAGATTCTGCCCCTGGAGAGGAAAGCTGCATTACGGTTTGACTGAATAGCTCAAACTAGTCCAACATCAAGTCTCTTTTTATCTCGCATCAGAAACGCGGATCACTGATTAGAGCTCATGTGAAAAGAGAAGATTGATAAAGGGGGAAACCTCGACCAGATCTCCGAGTCTGCCGTGGACCAGACCTATCTTCCATGATCGTCGAGATCCCGGTCCGGGTTTCAAACTGCTTCCGAGAACAGGTCAGACTATCAGCGTAGACCAGAAAGAAAAAACGACGATCTTGAACATCACTAAACATACCTCAGTGGGAACACTGGTCTTCCCGGCCCGAGGTGCGTGGATCCGCGGCACATGCGCCAGGAACCCTCTGAATCGAGTAAATGCTGCAATCTCATTGTGATACGAACCATTCTGCAAATCCTTCGCGACCCAAGCAGATGGGCAGCCCAAAGTTCCAGTCCCGAATCCCTCGCACAGCGCCACGACGCCACATGCAGAAGCATCGGTCCCCATAGCGCGGGCGATCCCCCCCAGTACCATCTGCGTCATGTGGCTTGTTTGACAGATCGATCACACATTTTGGATCTTGACAAGTTTGGAGTAGATCCCGCTATCAAGCCCCAGCCTCTCTGCTGGTGTAGTCAGCTAACAATCTCTTCGTCGCACCGAGAACGAAGAAACAGACCAGTGCAGTTCTCCATCCCAGAGCTCAGAGCTCCAGAGAAGGCGAGTCCTCTCGCCAAGTCTAGAACAACTGATGTGCTTATGATAAGCTTTTTCAAGAATCAGGCGTGTGGCGAAGAACCAAACGCCTGCGGGAGTGAAGTGAGACAACACGCTATAATGCGGCGACAGCAGTGGGGGGGGATGTTGAGGGTAGGCCGGGGTCCTCCGTCCTCTCGCGAAAGCATCGGCAAGAATGCCGAGACCGCATTTGAGGGCATGTGCCTAGGTTGGAAGCGGAAACATAGCGACGCGGGATCTGTTTCGGCGTTTGCTTTTTTACACAAAACGGGGGAAAACCGACGAATTGAAGTGCGTGTACAGGCTGGCTTGTTGCGGCCTCGGAAGGCCCCACACTTCGGGCGTGGTCGTTATGGGGACTCTCAAAATCGCCGGATCCGGAAGACGAGATTCGCACAAGTCCGGTGCGAGACATCTACCGAACGCGTGTGTGGTACGGCACCCCCAGGACAGCCCCTTTGTAGCGCCAACTCTATCCAACGCCGTGCCTCTCTCTCTCTCTCCTTTGGCGGGTTGATATTACCCTTTGAGCAGTGTCCCCCCTTCTCACTTTTGCCAAGGGGGTTGGTTTCTTTCCTCTTTTCCTGCTCTCTTGCCGTTTCAATACTGCTTTTGCTTTTCCGGGTGTGTTGATAATTCTTTTCTTCGGGTAACGGGCTACGAGGCCACAACCTCGCCATACAAACTCACGCACGAAAGTGAAGAGACGAGGAAAACACCAAACGATTTCCATTCCGAGGAGAGAGTCCCGTCACTCGAACGACGGGAACCGACACTCCCAGATGCGCCGGGGAACGCGAAGGCCACACCATCACGCCGACCACCGCCAATGTTGATCTGGCACGGCACGGGACCGGTGAAGGACATGGAAGCGAACAGCACCACCACCGACGACTCCTCGCCAGCGGCAGCGGCAGCGCCATGGGAAGGCAGCGCGCTGCCGCCCGGCTCGCTCGACAGCCGCTCCGACATGATCCTGGCCATCGGGATCATCATGACCGCCGTCGCTACCGTGTTCGTCGCGCTGCGGGTGTACGTGCGGGCGTTCATGATTAGGAAGTGGGGGGCGGATGATACCCTGCTCGCGTCTGCTTTTGTAAGTATGAGATTGAGAGTTGGGGATGGGATTGAGAGAACAAGGAAACTGATGTGTTTTTTTGACATGGAGTAGATTGCTGTGGTTCTTCACAACTCCATGTTGTGCGTAGGTAAGACTCCGTCGAACGATTTTCCTCTCCTTTGGACGTGTCAACTAAGACGGTAACATCAGCTACGAGATTCGGGCTCGGGAAGCATGTATGGATGAACTCCGTCAAGAACCTAATCAAAGGCCAAAAGGTACCATCCCATCCAACGACACACTCACCCTACCACATCCCCCGAAAAGAAAAAGGGAGGGGTCATCTAACCCGTGCACCCTCAATCAGATATCCCTCTTCGTCATCATCGTGTACCAAGTCGCCTTCGTCACCATCAAGATCGCCTTCCTCTTCCAGTACCGCCGCGTCTTCCCGTACTCCAAGGTCGAGCTCCTGTGCAACATCGGCATCTGCTTCCTCGCCCTCTTCGGGATCCAGCTCCTCGTCTGCGCCGGCGTCAGCTTCGACCTCATCTTCAAGTACACCTTCCTCGACACGCCCATCAACGTCATGAGCTGGTGGATGGCCAACGCGTCGATACACCTCGTCACCAACGTCCTCATCTTCATCATCCCGATCCCCTTCCTGGGCCGTCTGCAGATGACGAGGACAC